>JAUCNO010002374.1:0-12336 GCA_032353835.1 Enteromius viviparus
CGACACACAGCGTCTCCAGAACATGGCGCCTGCAGCAACACTACAGACAGAATAATAGCTCCGCCTTCTTTCTTTGTCTAAACATTTGGGCCGTGTTGGTAATAAATAAAAAAAAAACTCTGTGACGTAGAAAAGTAGGGGGATGTTTAAATGAGCCGTTTCTAGGGGTGTGGACGAGTCATAACTTTTATGAAGAATATCTCTTTGTCTTTGAGACTTCAATCTATGCAACTTCAGGAATCGTATCTATGCACTCACAGCTCTTAACACTCCAAAGAGAAGAGAGAACTTGAAATCGCATCACATGACCCCTTTAACATAACTCTGATTGGATTCATCTAAAAGAAGAAAGTCATATATACCCAGGATGCTTTGAACTAACCTTCTTGCTGAATTGAAAGCATTCATTAATTCACTCCTGCATTGCAGTGTAAACCATTTTTGTTTCTTGTTTTAGTGCCTAAAGTGGTGACGGAGAAGTCCCGCTATGACACGTCTCTGAATCTGACCACCAAGCGCTTCCTGGATCTCCTGGCTCAGTCTCCGGACGGTGTGGTCGACCTCAACTGGGCCTCTCAGGTGCTGGACGTCCAGAAACGGCGCATCTACGACATCACCAACGTCCTGGAGGGGATCCACCTGATCTCCAAGAAGTCCAAGAACAACATCCAGTGGCTGTGCGTTCACCTCATTCCTCGCTGGTTTGCTCACAAACGACTGGGAGTGTGCAGTTGTTTATCTGCAGCGTGTCTTGTTTGGTGTGTTCAGGGGGAACCGTATCGACGGGGCGTCCGTGGCCAGGTTTCAGGCGCTGCAGAGGGAGGTTTCTGAGCTGGCGGAGGCCGAGGAGAAACTGGACGAGCTCATTAACAAATGCAGCTTACAGCTACGGCTCCTCACAGAGGACACGCACAACAAGAAATATCCTTCCACTCAATGGCTTTTAGACTAAATTAGGTTAAATGTAAAAAAAAAAAAACATTTTTATTCATCTGTTATTAAATGCTTTGCACTTAATCGATCTGTATGTGTATAGAGGAGAGCATGATCTTCTCAAATATCCTTCAGCTCGTTATTTTAGACTAAAATGAGATTTGAATGTAGTAATATAAAAATATACCCACTTTGTAATAACTGCACACTATGAATCATTAGTTTAGAATGACTCAATCCTTTATAAACCATTGTTCCAGCATTTGTATGCATCAGTAAACCGTTTACAGTGGCAGCCATAAATGCCTTGTTATTGCATACATATATATGCATGTGTGTTTAATAATTGTTTTCATACTTTATTAATGATCCATTTATCATTTTATGTTATTTACAAACCAGATAATTAGGAGTTTAATACGATCATTTAGAAAGTAAATGATTAATAAATTATTTAAATTTACATGAATAAGTCTTATAGTTGTTCAGTGTGTTAATAAATGCTTTACTAACACATTACTGCTGTAATTCATGATTAAATCAGGTAGTTATAAAGCATTTAGTAGTTGCCAGACGTCTGTGTTTGTGAGCTCATCTAAAGCGAGACTATTTATAGCTTGTGAAGCAATTATAAAGCAGATGTAAAGACTCCAAATGAATAGTTCTGTGTTGTTTCTGTTAGGAAGATAACTGAGCCGTCACATCTTTCTAATAGCTATTGTTATAAAGACCAAGGAATTACTTATGCCTATTAATATTGGAACAAGGTTTTATGAAGGAAGACTGTTTACTAGTGCTTAACTAATGCCTCGGAGTGTGCGGTTATTATATAGTGTGACCCGAATGTGCTTTCCTGAATATTTATCTGTCTTCATGAAGGTAGAGAAGTGCAGGATCTTCTAATATGTAATGATCTTTTCTTTTCTTAGGATTTTTAAAAGTGCATTACAGAACAAACAGAACAGACTTCACATATAAAATAAACAAATTAGACCATAAAATCATAAATACAGGTTTACTAATGCCTCTTAGCTATTATGCATTAGAATAAAATATAAAGTTATAATTAAGATTTAACTCTGATAATATTTAAAATATTTCCCTAATTGCTTTATACTTCATCAGTTTGTGTACAGAGTGTCATTTAGACCAAAATGATTGAAGTTTATAGATTTTAATGTATCAGCATATTTCTAACATTGTTCCCTAAATACTCTTTACATGTCGATTTATTTCTCTGGTTATATAACCCGATCATGGAGTAATCTTCCCCGTGTCCTTTAGCTCTTTATTTTTTTTGGCTTTCTTTGTTTTGTGTGTAGATTTGAAGCAGACCCTCTCAGCTGAAGTAGACTATCATGTTAATTAGTGTATGCTGTGATCTTTAACGTAAAGTCACGCTGGGATATGTTCGATGTCAGGACCTGCGTAACACGGTGAAGCCGCCGGACCAGATCATCATGGTGATTCGAGCTCCACCGGAGACACAGATGCAGGTGTCTGAACCCAGCGAGGTGAGACAACACACACACACTCTCACTTATTCATGTATGTGCTCGTAAAGTGTCCCTTTAACGGCTCCTGTCTGTGTTACAGAGCTACCAGATTTCTCTCAAGAGCTCCAAAGGCCCGATCGATGTGTTTCTGTGTCCTGAGGACAGTTCTGGGGTCTGTAGTCCAGTCACTGATTGTAGTCCAGCGAAATCGTCCAATCAGAGCCCCCCTCAGTCTGATCTTATCTCACAGGAAGTGAGATCTTCTACACCGACTACGCTCCCCAGTTCCTCCCCTTTGCCTCTGGGAGCAGACTCAGGTTAGCATGATTACGCATGTGATCTCTTAATTTACTAAAATCAGTGTCTTGTTACTTTAGCACAACAAATACTATGTTTACATGTTGTTTGTACTTTGTCTATTTATTATTTATAAATGAACACACAGGCAAGTGTATATTTCATAAAAATTGGTTATATGTTAAATATATAAAATTTATAAATTCAATTATATGAATACAAATATGTACTTTTTAATGTTTACATTTTTTATGTTAACATGAAATATAAATGTAGGTTAATTTTTAAAGGTATTTTAAAATTAAATATAAATGTTATAAATAAAAATATTAAAATATTAAAATGTTAATCCCAAATAAATGTTTAGTAATTCGTCACTCTTGCACTAATTGTTTACGTGTCACGTTTGCAGTTAAATTAGTTGTTGTTTATGATATTAATTTCTGTAAATCAAATTAGAGAGTGTCTCTGTTTCAGAGTCGTTTCTGGACTCCGACCCGTTTTCGGGTATTTGTGAGATGCCAGATTTCGATTTGTCTCCTTTGGACTCGTCGTTCCTCCTGGAGCGGGGCGGCGTGCCGGACGCCATCGGTCTCCCTCTGGACAGTTTTATCTGCCTGTCTCCGCCTCACAACCAGGACTATCACTTCGGTCTGGAGGATCACGAAGGCGTCAGCGAGCTGTTCGACTGCGACTTCGGCGAGCTCGGCCCTCTGGAGTTCTGACGCACGGATCCCAGTGTTTCCACTTCGCTTTTCAATCCAGATATGCTCGGAGGTCTCTGAGCAGCGCCATTTAATTTATTAATAGAAATAAGTCACCTTTAAAGGAGTCGTTTACACAAAAATGTTAATTTGCAGAAACGTACTCGCCCTCAGGAAGTCCGAATATGTAGATGAATTTGTTTCTTTATCAGATTTGGAGAAATGTAGCCCCGCACCTCTTTTTCACCAATGGAAGTGAATGGGTGCCGCAGTTCTGGAGTGCTGTGGGTTATCGTGATGTGTTTATCAGCTGTTTGGACTCTCATTCTGACGGCACCCATTCACTTCCATTGGTGAGCGAGTGATGCGATGCTACTTTTCTCCACATCTGATGAAGAAACGATCTCCTCTGCATCTCTGGTGGCCCGAGGAGAAGCAGGTTTTCAGCAAATATTCATTTTTGGTGAACTTTCTTGATTTTATTCTTTTTTTGTTTTTTTTTTTATTCAGAAGTATTGTGTGTATATAATGTCATCGTGAAGGTTTTAGGAATGTGGAAATGGTACCGGAGAGTGGTTTGAGTATAAACTGACAGGTTTTATGGACTATTTCTCAGGAGAATCGTATAGTATTTCAGGCGAGTGACGTGTTAGTAACTGTATGTGTTTAGGGTCTGGTGATGTTGCATAGGCTGGTCATGCATGCTGCACGATAATCAATCCGCCGTCGCTCGTGTACGATTAAAGAGGATTTACAGGAAACTATTCACGCAATCCTAATATCCATTAATTTCTAATCACACGTTCCGTGCAAATGTTCATCATGTCATAAGCATCTTTCAGAGCATAGAGTATATAGGTGTGTGCGTTGTTTTTATCGCTGTTACAGGAGACGTTCTGTATTTATTATCATTAATATCTGATCCTGGTACAGTAAATGCCCAATTATTATATATAAGCCCCTAAATATTCACATGACTTGTTTTTTGTTGTTCTGTGCATGTGTGTAAATATTCATATAATTTTCAGTCTCTTAAATATTACTCTTGATATTTAAAAAAACAAAAAAAGCACTATTTGTATTTCTGTTGTGTTTATGCCTTCAGCCCTTTTTAGGATCCCCTTTAATGAGTCCAGGGATAGAAATAATGTCTTGTATTTCTATATTCCCCTCCTGGAGTTGATCTATAGCTTGCGCGTGTTTCGTTAGTGCTGTTAGCGAGGTGTGTATATATAGTGAGATGAAAGGATGATGATGATGTCGGTGTAGTGGGATATTTAAATGGATTTGATAAGGTAGGTTTGATTACAAAGGGCTCTGAAGTTTAAGGACACTGTTTGATAAGCTCTTCATCTTCTGAAAGGTATAATTTAATGCAGATTCTGTGTAGATTTGATGGGGTTCTGCCTTGCTCTGTTTCCTCAAGGCAGCTGTTGTTCAGTTGAATGTGTTTTTGTGTAAATCATTAATGTGTGTGATTTTGATGTTTGCGTGACGATTGTTCGGTAGTTTGTGTTGTGTGTGTGTGAGGAGGAGTTGTCTGGGACAATTCTTTTGATGGGATCAAGCGCTTCGGTGAGCGTGATTCATGTTTATCTGGTTGTACAATTGCAATATTATTGTAATAGAGCTTTTTTTTTTGCATAATTGGTTTTCCTGTTTACTTTATAAACCACTTTAAAAAGTGAATACGTGTCTACTTTTACAATGAAGTGCTAATAAGATCGGGTTTGGATTTGAAGTCTATTTGAACGGCTTTGAATCATGATTTTAAATTCTATTGGCAGCAGTTCCTGTGTTTTAGTTCAAGATGTTGTTTCAGCAGAAGGGATGATTATCAGCTCTCAGTCTCACATTAATGGATTGTCTTTGTTCTGACAACATAAATAAACCTTTTGATTTCCTAAAATCACTTGTGATTGTCTTGACATCTGATGAGATGCTGTAACTGCTCATGAATGAGCGCTGAAATCATTTTCAGTCTAAAAAATATATAATTTAAAGATGAAGATATTTGACTGTTTGGAACGGTTGATATTTAATATCATTGATATATACTATTATATATATATAACTATTTTACAGTTACACTTATTAGCATACATTAGCCATTTATTAGTGCTAATTAAACACATATTAATGCCTTTTTTGTCACTTTAATTGAAATTAAGGTTTAATTAATTTAGATGATTTATTATTATTATAATTGTACTAGGCGTAATTTAACACAAAATGTAAGTGCTGTAAATGTATGGGTGACCAGCAGATGGCGCTCTTATCAAGCGTAACTTCTTCTGGTACAGTGCCCAGATACATGTGTTTGTGTTGAGAGACCAAAAACAAGCATCTTTTACACAGGAGGAGAATATGATGAAAGCATGTCCTCAAAGCCCAATAACACCAGAGTCAGGTTGATTTAATCAGTGCATGATTAACCTGCAGACGCAAATAATTACCCTCATTATAACTGATCTGGAAGATTAATAAACCTCACAATGCTAATTTCTCTGTGCCGACTAATGGCTAATTTGCATTTTCCTCTGGGTTTCAGTTTTTGCGTTGATGTGGCCGTTTGACATTTGAACATTTTTCTGGTTTTAACAGATGAACTATATTTTAGTACAGTCAGCTGGTCTAACTTCATTGCACGCTTCCAAAACGAGTCTAAATTATAAACAGCACTTCACTTTAAATGTCAATCACATTTACACACTGCCTCATTAAACATTTGAAGAGGTTTAATATTCTGTTTTCACATCTGTAATAAGTGTTTTATAAGGAAACCAATACGAAAAAAGGCATAAAAAAATCCGAACTCAAGGCCATTGCACTGAATCCACAGGTAAATACCACGACCTCATGTAGTGTTTCCAGAACTCTGCTTTCAGTCACCACTCTTCTGATTGGCTGTTGTATTTGTAAACTCAACAGAATTGTAAAATAAAAAACTAAAGCATTTATCAATTTAATGCAGAAATGAACACATGCATTTAGATTTTACTCTATTCATCTCATAATTTGTGATCTAGTTGAATTTTTTGCGATTCATTTCCAGCCCTCGGACAGGAGAAGGCTTAGGGTCCCTGCACACAGAGTATTCATTTTTATTGTTTTAACTCATCCGTCATCGTTTGAAAACTCATTAAAACCGAGCTCCGATCAATTTTTAAAATGACAGACAGATGTTTTGAGTTCTCTCCTCAGTGAAGACCTAACCCTAAGTGCAGATGTGTGTGTGACGCAAGTCAACTTCAGTGATGATATCAGGAGCGTGCTTAAACTCACGCTACGGATCTTCTTTCGTAATGGGATTAAGTTTTATAACATTTATATTCACTATTTAAATGGCTTTGGAAATGAAAGCGGTATAATAACTTCAATACATTTTTTATAGCATCATATCCGTATTTAGTACTTAAGTTATGATGCACATATTTAATAGATCACACTAAAAATAGGCTTGCTCTGGAGTTCGGTCACCCTCTGCCTATGACACAAACCATTTGTAAATGCACAGGCTGCGCTCCATTTGCTGATAAATCATGTTTAAGATAAACATTCCTCCTGTGATACATCTGACCTCTGACCTCCAGTCACTACACACAGAGGTGAGACTGAACCGCTCGCTCTCTCTCTGGATGTAGCTGCAGTGGTGTGTAAAGCAGATGAAGGTTACCTTTACACCCGCTGCTTCTGGCACAAACATGCTGTGTGCTGCTGTGACATTCATCATCATCATCACCTTCACCCTTATCACCACAATTACCACCACGACCTCAACATTACCATCACAACAACATACATGTGTGTGCTGTGTACGGTTATCATGTATATACAAATACATACACATACAGTATACGTTTAAATATTTATATTCATGCAATTTACGTTATAAATAAATATTTAATATATTAACCTAACATAATAATATTAAAACATAATATATATAAAAATATACATAATAAATATAGAATATATAGAAGTAAATCTGAATATATAGTTATAAATCTGATTGCAGTATGTAAACTGTAAATATAAATACTGTGTGTGTGTGTGTGTATATATATATATATATATATATATAAACATGAATCTATAGTTATAAGTATAAATATATATAAGAAAATCAGAACATATCATTGTAATTCTGAATTTATATTTGAATTTAAATGCAAACCTGGATATAGAGGGGTAATTCTGAATATATTCATTGTGAATATATAGATTTAAGTTTTTGAAGCACATCCCGTTCACACGAGAAGCTGCTCTATAGTCTCAATGAACAGGTTTACAGTCACACGTTAGGGTTAGTTTTATTTCCTCATCATACACAGCACACACATATATTATGCACAAAACTTTTATTTTAAATCTATTTTGAATGTTTTCATTGTTTGGCAGTACTATACATTGTTATTATTACCACTGCCAAACATCAACATAGTCAAACTCATCATATTATCATTATCACCATCTTCTTCATCATCATCCTCACTACTGTTAAGACGATGAGGAGCTTACTTTTTTGAGTAAACAAATTCAGCAACTCAAAGGGATTCGAGGCAGAAAACTTCCAGTTTTATCCGGCTCTTTCAGGGCCATATAAGAGTGTCTGTGTGTAATTTAATGTAAGACGAGATTTTTTTATTATTATATACCATCAGAAACACTGCTCCTGCCAGTCCCGAGTGTTGTGTTGGTTCAGTGTTCATTTAAAGCCTGCTGATGGGCAACATTTACTTTTATTGTAGTTCTGTTACTAGCTCAGCTCTTGAGCAGCCAGCGCAGTATATGATGGATGCTCAAGTCTCCGCCCACCCATCATCCTCCTCTACCCATCATCATGGAGTAGCTCAGTGCTGGGTTTCTCTGAGGTGGTCAGATCACGTCAGACTGTGGTTAACCTTGCATGTCCTCCCAGCGGTATGCTAACATTCAGGTCTAGTCCTTTGATCTCCCACCTATGTGGGTTTTGTTGATTTGGGCCTGAATTTCTGCTCCTGGGGTTTAGGGAACTGGGTGTTTTTAGTTCCTCTCCCACTTATTTCGGCTCTTTTTCAATCTCCACAGTTGATCGTTTGTGACATCATGCAAACCTCCATTGACTCAGTTACACCACGTGACCGCTTGGAGGCGCTATTGAGACACCTGCTGCTTTGGCATCATACGAAGCAGCTCAATGTCACCCAGTTTCAGGTCAAAGTTGAGCACACACCCACCGCCTTTACTCTACATTAAACACCACAATTTCCATTTCACGACTCATTTACAATCAAATGCATTCTAAACGACCCCTGTATCATTCAGCAAAAACGCATATATCATCCGCAGCGTATATCTGCTCAAGGTAGAACCTAAAATAATGAGATCTATAACATATTTCATACCTTTGGTTCCCTGACAGACGGCACAAATCATTTCTACTCTCCCGCTCGCACTCTAAATCAGAGGATGCTGTTAAATGATCCAGAAGTATATACATATATCAATACGAAATTAAATATCTCAACAAAATTCAATGCTATTGGATTGTGATTTCTTTCCTTCGCGTGGATGCATGTGCAGTTTAAATCAATATGTTTCTTTCAACAACAACAAAAAATGCTATGCATGTATGAAAGGACTTTTGAATGCGTCCGAGTGCAATGATGTTCATGCCATGTTAATGTGCTTTACCATGCATGGCTATGTTTGTTGTGGAAATACCACTGTTAAGTCATTTATATGCATTACGCAGTTCAACAGCGTGAAAGAGCAAACCATCAGGGCGCTCGGATGCAAACGCAGCCTGATCAGATGCGTCATTATTTTCTGGTGGTTACGCACTGGTTTGTGATATTGACAGTGTTTCAGATGTTCAGTGATGGTGAAAGCACAGATTTGTGGAGAGGTGGCGCTCGTCGAGATAATCAGACTTCCACGCTCGCTGATTTTCAGACAAATTAAATGTCAGGGGAAACGCGACTCGCTCGAGTACTTTGAAAAGCTCCGACTATCATAAATTATTAAGGCCTCCTTTACTTTTCCCGAGCCTCTGAGATCTGTCATAGTCTCCAAACTTTGTTCTGGAGTGAGGAATTAACAGACTTGAGTATCTGATGGGAATTCAGACACGCTGCAGAATCCAAACCTCAGCAATCTGAGCACGTAGTTTATAGGTGACACGTTTTTCCTTGCTTTGAATGATATCTAATGCTATACTATAGGGGAAAATTGCATATTTCACAGTGCGACAGGAATGAAAAGTGAGAAACGGGTCCAGAAAAATGTAAATTAAAATGAAACACAAAATAAAATACCGCAGTTAAATAAAAAAAATAAATAACAAAAAATAAAACAATAAATAATAAAACAATAAAAAAAGAAACACAATAAAATAAGCATAAAAATAAAAAAATATAAATAACATAACATGAAGATAAAATAAATAGAATAGAACAGAAATACAATTACAATTAGAAAATAAATTTAAAATAATAATATAAAACTGTCCAATTCTGAACAAAATAATAAAAATAAAAAAATGAGTGAAATGACAAAACAGAGTAAAAATAAGTTGCAGAAAATAAAATAGCAATAAAATAGAATTAAAAGTAAATAAATAAAGTTTTGAACTTAAATAAAAATAAATCATAAAATAAAGTAATAGAGTAACCCAATAGAGTGGAGTAGGATGAAATTAACAACATAAAACAACACAATAAAATAGAAATTACAAAGTAAATAGACTTTAACTAGTGTAAAAGGAGGAAAATGTCAGCAATCAATTACCTGGTACTTTGTAGTTTCATTAAATAGAAAAATTAAATTTAATGCAAATTCCATTACTTTTTGTAAGGTATATATATATATCTATATATATATAAAAAACATGGGTAGAACTACTCAATTTATTAGCACTTGAACATATTGCTTAAAATATTTTAAAGTAACGTGTTTCAAAAGCACAATAGTATCCACTGTTCAACTAAAAAGGTCTACAGTCAGATTCAAATATCTTGCATTCATTTTCCCCAGTAAATCTGCATGCTTTGCTAGCGCTCAGAAGCGTGTTAACTAGATCTTCCTGACAGCAATAATGAGTCTATCGTGACCCCATTCATCGCCATTATTAACAGGTCAATACCGGACTCAATATCCCATTATAAACGTGATTGTAATGTGGTGCTGAGCCGCCGGCCGGCCTCAACCATTTGTATCTAGTCACATTACAGCCGTTTTAGTTCTGTCAGAAGCAACATTCATCTCGGCTGGTGTTTGGAGAGATGACCAGAATTTTTCCGCCTAAAATGTTCATTATTTTGAATCAAAAAGCTCAAATGAAACAGAATAAAGCAGTGAGCCCTTGTGATACAATGTAACAAGAAAAAATGTTCCATGTAAATTCAGTTTCTGCTGTAACAAGCGATGAACAACGAGACATTTTGAGTCATGCTGGGTAGCAGCTGTTGTGAAATCTCATTTGTCCAGAATCCTGCCTCTCATAGCTGCATGTTAAACGTCAGATATCTTCTGATGAGCTGCAAATGTGTCATATTGCATATTGATCATATAGAAAGGTCATGTGCACGTGTCTCATTAACACACAAATGTTGTGCTATGTTCTCTCAGGAACATGGCAGTTTTGAAGTTTTTTGTTTGTGATAGCTGATATATACACACATATGTGAACTTGCACCAGTTGAGTTCAGTGTTACAAAGCTTACAGAAAAATATTCTCTATTAAATCAACACAGTCTCACGACCAATTAGCACGTATTTTACAAGGAGGCTAATTCATGCTAATTCGTACCATTTTGTACGATAGGCTATGTCTAAAATCCAGTGTCGGGTAGGTTTTGGGGCAGGGATAGGTCATCCGTCATTTGTGTTCTGAAGGTGAACAAAGGTCTTACAGGTTTAATACAACATGAGGGTGAGTAATTAATGACACAATTTATGTTTTTGGGTGAACCAACCTTTTAATCCATACATATTTTATAAAAAAGAATCAAGTTTATAGATTCCAGTCAGGTTTTAGAGCAGGCCACAGTACAGAGTCTGCACTTTTGAGGGTTTCTAAGGACATCCGACGAAGTGTTGTTTCTGAAAGCTGTGCTGTTTTACTTTGTTAGATCTTACTGCTGCATTTTATACAGTTGATCATAATATTCTTATGTTTTTAGTCTTAGTGACCAGGTTGGTATGCATTCATAAATGGTTTTCTTATTATTAGAAAGAAAACATTTCAGTCAGTTTAGACAAATATTCTTCCACTGTCTCTTTTGTGTGGGGTTCCTCAGGGTTCTATTTTGGGGCCAATTTTATTTCCCTTTTATATGCTTCCTCTAGTTTTTATATTTGAGAAATTTTGGATTCACTGTATGTATATGATTTTTATTTACCACTGAAACATGGGCCATTCAGTCCCATTTATGAATGCTTGAGGTTAAGTGCTTTATACATTTGAGAGAGGATAGCACAGAAATGACTTTATTTGGGTGACTATATTGTAGAGGGTGTTTATGATTACCTAGGGATGTTTCCTGAGGAGAGGAAAACTAGTGTGAGAACCGTGGTGTCATATAAGCACACTGGCTGATAGGACATGTTCATACTAAAAGCCAAAAAACTTCAATATGGATTATATTAGCACAACACAGTTCTGCTAATCAATTTTTAAATGTTTCAGAATGTTCAGAGATCATTCAAAAGTAACTTACCGTAATGTTGGAATAATGATCAAATAATGTTCTCTTAATGTTCCCATAAAATTCATTTCGGAAACATTTGACGAAAACTGTACATTTTGAATTTTTAGTACAGAACTTCTAAGCGGCCATGTATTATATTTTTTTTCCGTCTTGTTTTCTTGTGATCACGTCTTAATTTTCTCGTGATCTCGACATAACAAAAGTTGTTTTCTC
>JAUCNO010002375.1:0-12329 GCA_032353835.1 Enteromius viviparus
CCGAGTTGCGGGCGGGTTAGTTGACAACGTCGGTCGGGTTCGGGTTGTTTACACATTGACCCGCGCATCACTGATAGGGGGTCAGAATAATGCATTAGTTAAGCATTAATTAATTAGTTGAGCAAAAATACACAACTAATTAATGATTAACTTAACATTTTAATCATTAATTACTATGTTTTTGCTCAACTAATGCGTAATTGTAAACAAATTAACCATTAATTAATGCTTAACTAATGCATTATTCTGACCCTATTCTGAAGTGTTACCGTTTTTTCGTGTATTTTGATTGGTTGATTTATTTATTTTTCTATAACTTAATATCTCATGTCATTGTGCTTCTTAGAGTATTTTCATTTATGAATATTTCTATATTTATACTGTAAACAAGGAAAAAAAAGTTGTATTGTATTACATTGCATTTAAGTTTTTATCATTACACTCAACAAAAATAAACTTTTCAAAATAAGAATATAGAGCTACAAAATCAACTTAAATAGCATAATATCACTTTTCATTTCCATTATAAAATGTCCATTATATGCAATGTCTATTTTGAAATCTCTCGCTGCCTGATTGCAGACTTTGGTATTTGGGCAAATCTGAGCAAAGTCTGTGACACCGAAGAGAATTAGAGGAGACACATGAGAGATTATCAGCACCATTTTCTCAGGGGAGAAAATCTGAGAAACAGTAGTCTTGCACATTGTCTCTAAGAGATTTTAAGAGTTTTTCCTCTCTTAAAGGCACTTTTTGATCAGCACTCATACACCAACATAATCTGTATCAAAACCCCCACTGTGAACATGTCTCCTTGCCATTTTAAGCCTTCATGTGTGCCTCTGTTTGTTTGTTTACTGGAATCATTTTGAACAGTGTCTTCAAAGGTTCACAAAAGCATAAAAGGAAAAGCTTGAAAGAAACAGGAACGCTTCTTCCTGCGATATAGGCATAAAGGAAGGAGAAAAATAAAAGAAAGAGCCAAAGAGAAAAGACACATAGAGATGCTTGATTTTACTATTAATGGTTGAGTGGTATGCACAAGCTAACACCATACTGCCCTCTAGCACCATTTAAATGTTTAATACGGTTTATTTTTTATGCATCCCTGGGAGCCAATCACAACCTTTAGTAGAGCTCTAATATGTATTCCGGACACAAATTAAGTCAATAATAAATCTATAATTGAAACCAAGTCAGAGCTGTTGCCCTGTAGACATGTTTGATCAACTTGAAAGACCTATAATTTCTTCACAGCACAGCTTTGATGCATACATTAATGTATATATTTGTAAGATAAAATATAATAAGCAATATCCAACTGAACATAAATAAATAAAGTCAAACCTTATATTATATGATATAGCAAACGCCAAGGAAAGACCTGCCACGGATGAATTTTGCACCAATATTTCTGCCTCTAAAAGGCAGCATACTCTGCAATTTGTCCTAAAACATTTCTAAAATATAGTCATTTATGATATTGTCTGGTGTACTTTTGATTCCCCACGTAAGTGCTTACACTTCTTAAAAAGTGAAAAGGAAGATGACTGTGGTGAAGTTGACGGTCAAAGGCTGAAAACGATTTTAAATTGATCCGACTGCAACTTTAAAATGCTGCCCTTTGAATCACCACTTTCCAGTATTCAAACATTTACACAGTTAGCACATACTGTACTCTTTGATTTTTTTTTATTTTCGAAATAAATACCATAGAGAACAATTTTACAATGGCTCTGCTTAAAAGCACTACAGATATCTAAATATATATTAAACTAATCAAAGTATATGCCTTGTTGGCTTACTTTTGGTCTTTTTAGGAGTAATAACCCTGACATCGACTTATTTATTTCAGGACAGTCATCATCTAAACGGCAGACATTTCATGTGTTGTGATTAGGATTTACATAATCATATTCAAAGGCACTGCAACCAGGTGCATAGCAACTATTAAAACCTTTATTAATAGTGAAATTGGTCCCCCACTCTTTTCCGTATATCACATTCTGCTTGACTGCGGTGAACAACAATGACTTAAATATCAAGCCAGAAGCCTCTGCAGCTCGGTTAATTTAGCAATTTACTGAAAGAATGCGCTAACGCTCACCTACCGATGTCATTCAGCAAATCAGCTATGGGTAATGTAATTAATATTCATGAGCCAAGCCACTCCTGGCATACTTTGCGCAGTGAATCTACGTAGATCCTGTGGAGAAAAGAAGCATGCAAGTCATGCTTGATGAAAATATGCATTTTTATATTCATAGCTGTCTCACCAATGATTAAACCATATTATTATTATGCTAAAAATGTTTTTAGGAGTTCAAATAGCATCTCATATGAGCAAATTCATGACAACTAGGCATTTTAAACGGTGTATACTTGGCGCATACAGCTATGCCGGTGAAAACCATTATAAATGGATGCATTATTTCCTTTGCAATTACTCTTTGAAGTACTTCACAGACCTTTTTTCTTTTAAAAGGTCTGCAATAGTTCCCCCCAATAGCTGCCTATGAAGCATTTTGATCTTTCCATTTATTTTTACCATAACAACAGCAGCACAGAGGTCAAGATAGACTTGACCCTGGAAATACATTGACTGATGAGTCACAGCCTTTTTCACGCACCATCTGGGTTCTGTATGCTTTTTACAGTTGTTTTTCTCTATAACCTAGAGAGGCATGAGATTAATAGAATCACCCTTATGTAAAAAGTCAGTGGCTTGTATTATAAATGACCTGGCTTAATCCTTCTTTTACACAGACTTTGGATGACCCCAAGTGGATTCACAAGGGATAGAATCAGTGAAAAAGCATGCATAGAATGGGAATTGGTCGGCACACATCACTAATCAAACAGAGGTCATGATAGCAGCCCTGCTATTACAGTCGGACCTCTGATTTCACCAATGGCCTACTTTAACCACGGCCGTTAATTGCCTCTAGTGACACCTCTCCTCTCCTCTGACCACTCTAGGGTCATATCAGCGTGTTTTCGCCTGTAGAACAGATATTTATTGTTGTTCTCTCATTACACTTTCCGGTTGGTGAAATCTCCTGTGTATGTCTGCACCATGCCAAATCATATACCCAGAAAAGCTTCCAATCATTTCGCTGCAAGCCAAGCAAGTGTGTGTTTATCAGCAGAGTGGACGTGCTGTAATGTTTTGAATGTCGAAATTGCAGATGAAAGAAATTGGCTCAGAGCCTGGGATACAGAGCACAGGGTGTCTTTGAGTTGTGCTGCCAATTTTGTTTCACTGTTGTGTGTGTGTGTCACTGTGAACATTTTGGGAAATTGAACAACCTTCTCTGCAGTCAAAGGACGTACCTATTATGATTACAAAAAGTGATTGGTACAATTAAACAAGCGTCATTCAAACCAGCTGCGTACACATTCCAAACCAAAGAAGATTCTTTGGGATCTCACATGAGATTTTTTTTCTTCCCATTTTAAAATTACAGTATTATAGTCTTAGCTGTCTGTGTTGGGGTTTCTAATGTGATATTGTGCCGTAGTTGCTGTTCTATGGATATGGAAGGATATAGAGGGATATGGGGACTGTACACACAACCCCTTGGGCAAAGATTGCAAAACTTAAGAGATTTATTGTTGGTCAAGCAAGCTAGGTGGGCTTTTTCCCATGGCTGTTGTGATGTTGCTAACCCAAAAATTACAATTAAGCTTATCATTCAAACCTGTGTGAATTTTTTTGTATGCATAATGTTTTAGTGTTTTGTACATATACAGTACTGGAAGACAGTAGTCATAACTGTTCAAAATATAATTTGAATTTCTTGCAAAAGAAAGCCAGACCAGGATAATTATTAATAATCCTTAAAGGGGTCATCCGGTGACACATGCACATCTACAAGCTGTTTGGACTGAAATGTGAGTTGGGAGTGTGTGTACACAACATCCACCCACTAGTTTTCTTTTAATTCAATAAAAATAAGTTGTCCCTTCTGAAATCAAGCCATTCTCAAATGTATGTCAGTGTGGCGTCACACAGACAGAGGCCACTCTCACAATAGTTGATTGACAGCAGCATGTCACACAGACTGAACTGGTGTCTTAACTCAGACCCGCCCTGAGTGAGCCGTCATCAGACCGAGACGCAGAGACAAGCAAGACTCCTAGGCGATTGAGGTGTTTTGTTATTGAATGTATTAATGAACAGAGCAGTAGTCATTTACCTCCGACATCTGAATGACTGAAGACGCGGAGGATTAATGTTATGTTTGATTCTGAAGGGAAACGGGCCCTTGATCAACCGAAATGCATTTATGTTCGTGCGAATCATTCATGATCCAGCCTCACCTACAGAAGCAGTGAGTATAATGTCTTTTGATTAATCTTTTTAAATCGCCTTTCCTAATTGTTTGATTCAATTGTGGTAGTCCCAAAAGCAGTTATTTTGATCCAAGTCACTGTCTTCATGCTATGAGCACTTATACCCCCACTTATACCAGAGATAAGTGGACTTATGTGAAGGGAGAGAGTTTCTTGACCTCCAAAAAGTGGTAGAATATCATCTTGTAAAAATATATCTAGATCTGTGTATTCTATTTGATAACAGAAAAATCACTCATTCTTTGATATCTATGCTATAAAATGCGTTCCACTGTTGCTCCAAGTTGTTGTTCGTAATATTTCACAATATTCTCCAGTACATATTGTTTTGTGTATGCTTTGATTTTCTTACTAAAACAAGATAATAATCCTGATTTAGAAAATGATTGTTTTGGGGGTGCACTAAATGGTTAGAGGGGTCTGGCCACTTGAGCTAGAAACTAAAATAAATAACCATAAACAAGATTAGTCAACAACAGACCAATGCAAAGAGAGAAACACATTACTCAACTCTGAGGGGGAACAGCAAATCCCTAAAATACCTCTTTATTTGTCCTCCCTAAAATGATTAGTCAGCCACAAATAAATCCTTTTTGACAGTCTGACCTAAACTAGATTGCACGCTCTGTGCATGCATGGATTGTGAAGCTCATCACGATTGCAGTAAAACTAGAAGAATGCTAAATGCGTGGCAGCTGGTTTCATGTGAATTATTGAAACAAGTCAGTGACATAAAGTCTGCAGGAGCATGAGAAACCAGTCATGCAGCGGTTGATTGAAAGGAAGATCATCACTCGAACAGATTTTGACACAAACCTGATCCCAAGGCTATTTAGTTTATGAAGATGTGCTACCTGAATTCATCTTCTTCCTACATATGATTCATTAGCACCATAACTTAAAGGAACAGTTCACACAAAACTTAGACAATTCTTTCGTTTGATTCATACAGTAGAGCGAATTAAATCTCATTAGCAAATGCATCACAAATGCAGATGAGTAGAATCAGGTTTAATGAAACTGGTTCATGAGGGAACGCTTTTCAGGGAGTAATAAGTTGAAAACAGTCTTTGATGTCAGACTCAGAGTTTATAAGATTTGTCCAACTATGCATTTGTGTTCTAATAAAGTGAAAACATTCTTCCTGTAACATTAACAAAAAGTTATCTGGTTTTTAATGATGGTCTTAGAACGTTAGCATGGAAATATTATTCATTGTTTGTGGAACCTAAACAAAAATTGAAGAGAAAAACTTTTTAGTTGTAAGCTTCTATGACATTTTATAAATGTTACAAGTTTTGGAATATTCAAAGAATGCTCAGAATGAATAATGTTGGCAGTCCCACTTTATATTGAGTGTCCCTAATACCTGATGTGTACATAACCCCAGTGAAAGCACACACTGGCACATGTAAGATAGAATTTACATTTAAATTGTGTTTAATGTTCTGAATGCAACACATTATATTAAGTGGACAGTTCCTGAGGAGTTATGTAAGTGCACTGCTATTAAAGTGGTGCCCAAACTCCTCGCACTTTACATATCCCTAAACCTACCAATCTTCACCCCCTGGACCTCATTCCCACCAAGTATAATTCCTGTAACATGAGTACATAGTGAAGTGAAAGAGTCTTGTGAGCGATGTTCTGTTAAACATTTGTACTTACATATACCATTCAGGGTTGTTATATGTGTGTAGTTACAATTTTTTTTTATTAATATTAAGCGCCAAATGTGTACTTATTTAATTACAAGTAATAATTCATCTAATGGACAAACCTTTATATACAAACATGCATTCTGGAGGTTTTAGACAAAATGGTACCACCAAAATTTCAGAATACTGAAGGATACGGTTGACTAACCCCCTTGTGGCAGTAAATGAAGAACAAAATGGAAACTGGGTCATATTACACTGCAGTGTGAGGGCACCCTAAAGGATTATTGATCCTACAATAGTTCCATCCCACCCACAGCGAGGCAAGACTGTTTAGATCAGTGTTACATCAGGTAAGAGAAGTGAATTCTGAAAAGCAGCATCTCTAGAATGAGCAAAGCTTGATTTCACAACTGATGTGTTTTATGTTAATATACATCTTGAGGTTTTTGATGTGTCGGTGCCTTTTAATATTACAAAGCTAAGGATGGCATTAATGTGATCAATGTCAGAGTGTCTCAGCATTCTGAATAAATTACAAAAAGGCAGCCAGAGGTCCCAGCAGAACTCTGCGAATCAGTGAGCCGTTTCACATTAACTTTGCTCAGTTGTAGATTTTTGTTGAAGTGATTTTATTATTTTTTAACTTTGAAGAAATTTCATACTGCAGGAAGTCCAAGATTTTTGTTAATTTTATGTGACCAATGTATAGTCAAATAAGCTGTATTTGAAGGAAATGTAAGTTATGATGTAGATTTCGGGCTCTTTATTATTCAGGTGCAGTACACATGTCTTGCTTTCATTAGATCTAAAATGACAGAAAATGTCAAGATTTTCCCATTCCACAATAATGTTGTGCTAACCTCTTATTATCTAGACTGGTACAGAAGGTTTATCGCCTCAAGTGAAATTCATGATGCTTTCACACTCGTCCTGTAGCAGCCATTAATAATTCCTGAGGTGTCACACTGTCTTAGGATTTGAATGAATCATCAGAGGATTTCACAATATGGTGAAAGTCTTTGACCGCGAATGGGTTGCATTATATACCAAGGGAGCAGCAGAAGCTCAAGGGAACTCAGTCTGAGAGCATCTATCTTTAGCACGTATCATACGAATGTGAGACAGAGTTGCTACATTCAGAGAAAAGCGCTATGTGTGCTCAACTTCATCAGTCATAAAGATTGGATGTGAAGTGTCATGTCAGATTGCGGTGATGAAGCTTTATTTTTATACTAAAGAATTTTTTTTTTCTTTTAGTTTTCTATTAAAAACTTCATACTTAAACCATCATTTCTAGAAATAAATATGCAGATAGATAAATTAATTATATCTGCAAATTTGTACATTTCTTTTAAATTATGTAAATGTAAAATAAAAAAATTATACAAAATCTACTTTATGAGTTTTATTATTTTATGAGATTTATAAAAAAAAAAAAAAAAAAAAAAAACAGTTCACCCAAAAATGTAAATTCTGTCATCATTTACTCACCCTCAAGTATAGTTCATACAGTCCAAACCTGTCTGATTTTTTTTTTTTTTCTACAGAAAAAAAGGAAGATATTTTGAAAAATATTTTGGTCATTTGGGTCACCACTGACTTCCTATGGAGGTCAATGGTGACCAAAATTAGCCTGCTTACAAACTTAACTTATCTCATTTACTGTATGAGTACTCAGTTATTCTGTAAAACCGAATAGTTCCCCTTACTTAGATATGGTTAGTAAGCTGTACTTAGTTGTTATACTTACTAGGTTTTACCAAGTTAGAGCAACTTTCAAGGCAAATAAAACAATTTACTTACTTGCTTTGACTGACACTTAAAATATTCAAGTACCCACAAAGAAACCAATGACATTAATAAAGCAGTGAGAGGCAGCAGTGTGCTAATTTGTTGCTAATGCACAACATAACAACAGAAGAAGAAGAAAATTTTTCCCATGTCTGTTATATTTTACTAGTTAAATTCAGACGTTTAACAAAGTCATCTTCAATGTTGCACTTTCAATATACAGTAACTTAACATCACATATGCCACATAAGAGTTTCCTATAATGTTTTTACTATTTTTTTTTTTTACTTACCATTATAGTGATTAGCGTTCCCTTTGGTTGGACACTTAGAACTTTGTCTGCATCAATATAATTTTTTTCCAATTATTGCAGTGATGCAACATGAAATCAGTCATATCTGTTTCAAGATCATTTTCAGTCATTTGGTTTCAAAGAAAGAAAAGTATGTAGGTAAGTATATTAGAAAACCTATAACTATATAATAAAGTTTTTTGTTTTAGTGATGTTTATCAGGTGTTGTTTTTGAGTTACATGAACTCTGAAGTTCTTTTACACTTTTGATTTTATTCATAAGTCACTTGAGAAACTTGAAACTGACTTCATCATTCAGTCTGTGAATCACAACAATGGTAACAATTAAATTAAATTCACTTTCAATACTTTTATAACAATTTTAATTGCTCTTCTTATTGTGTTACTACTGACACAAGACGACAAATAAATTTGCAAATAAACACATCAATAACTGTAAAAAAAAGGAGTTGCGTGATTTATTCTGCTGCAATGCACTCTGGGAGTCAGTGAGTAGCTATACTAAGTCAGTGAGTAAACCTTTTTTTTTGTTACTAAGTTAATGAAATAAAGTCTTACTATTAACTCTTAAGTAAGTTTAATAAATATTCTAGAGTCTGTTAACTAGAATTTATTTTAAACTAACTCCCTGTTTGTAATCTAATTTACTTGGGTTATATTTGTTTTCTTTACTTGCAGCTAATTATTCGGTTAACTTCAGTTTTCTTGTTAAGTTTGCTTTGCAAAAATAAGGCAATCGGTTGAGTTTTTCTAAGTAAGCTGAACTTATTAGGATTTACAGTGTACGAATTAGTAATATTTTGCCACCTCATACGAATATGTATGAATTGGTGGTGAGACTGTGTTGGCGTGTTATATATGCACACCAAACATGTGCATGTCATATACACCAAAAGTGTATCCATTTTTGCATATCAATACCACCAATAGTTGTCTTTTTTTTTATAAGCATTTTTATGAGACTGCTATTTTTACAGACATAATCTAGGGAAATCAGTTTATGCCTGATAATAGCCTCACGTGCAATTTAAATGTTTGCATGTTTCTTGTTTATAGGTTGATTTTTATATTTGAAAATATATTGCAACTAAACATGACAATTCAGGCTCTGTTGTTAATAAAATGTCACAACAGAATGTCACAGCAAAAAACAAAAAAAAACAAAAATACTTGTAAATACAAAGTACTTGTAAATACAAAGTATACATTGCACAGAGTACTGTTTCAAGCTCTGTATTCAGTGCAGTGTGTCTGACTGTAGAATGAAGAGCTGCTGTGTTCAGTGCAGCAGGATGAAGGACAGCAGAGAACAGCAGAGGAACAGGAAGCTCTGAGATACGCTCTCAGCACCGTTAACACTGCGAATGACGCTTTCAGCACCGTTACACAGGTTCCCTGAACAACATGAGATCCTCTTAGAACTATCAACTGAGGCTGTGCTGTCACAAATGGATTTAGAGGCACAGCCTTTTACAACCATCGACTGCTCTCCGTAACCTGCTGATGTAAAGCAAAAAAATACAGGTTATTATAAGCATTATGATATGTATTTAAAAGATATAAAGCTAACGACTTAACTATTTAACATAATAGAGATAACAGTAATAACTTTAGCAGATTCTCACCTGTTGATGTAATGCAGTGGTCTTCACTTCCTGTACAGCTCACTGTGTTAGAGCAGTCCTTCTCATCACAATAGTAGCACTTCTTTCCATTGGGGACATTGCTGGGATCTACAGAGAAAACGATATTATTTTTTTATTTTCCCTAAAATTAGCATCCTAATCAAATGCTATTTGGAAACTATTATTGACTTTGTTGAAACCAATATGGTTATTTGCATTTGTTCAAAACCTGGAGCATCTGGGAGGTTACACTGGTCTGTGTTACAGCACACTGAAGACCTCTGTAGCATGCCGATGTTCATGGACCCACTTTCACAGTCAGCAACACAATCTTTAGCCTTCACTTTAGCACTAACGGCGCCTAAAACATGAATGAATCAGTACAGACCAGTTACACACATTACTGTGATAAAATATTTAGTTTTCCCAGAGTTTCAAGCAGTGTACTTGAAAAAAATAAATAAAGAGCACAAATTTATATTGACTTTTCTTTGATCACATCTGTATATTTGCTACATTTGCAACATTTACTACTAACTTATTACATCTGTAAGTTACATTTGCATTGAAGCAGCACCAGTTAAACAACAAAACCAGCATGTCAATCAGTCAAAATTAACATTCAATTTCAATCCATCATATTGGACTTACCAACTCTTGTTACTGCTGTTGAACTCATACATTTAGAAAATCCACTGGGACATGTTTTTGCTTTTTGATTTGCACAAGAATCCTTCTGAGCCAAGCACTCGTAACATCTGAAGCATTGTCCTTAAGTAATAAAACAGAAAAATATGACAATAATATGTATTTGAATTAAATTTACAAAACTATTTGTTTTTTGTACCTGCAGTGAAATGAACAAACAGAAGAAAAACTGAGATTTTTAAATCCATCTTCAGTAGGTGAATGAAATAATGTGCATTATTCAATGTTCATTTTATAGCTGATCAAAGGGGGAGGGTCTTTAACTTGTTTTTCCTGCTGGAAAACAGGATGTATTTTGGAAAATGAAAATGTATTTATTTCTGTCTTTAAAATTAAAAAAGCCAGTGCATTAAAAAACGGACTGCACTCATAAAACTCCCAACTGAATTAAAAAAAAAATATATATATATATATTTTTTTTTTTTTTTTTTTTTAATTTTTTAACTATAATTTACAAAAAATGATTTATTTTTGGTTGACTCCATGGCAAACCTTAAGTTAATGTGTGTTGCCGATTGGGTTCAATTTTTTTCTCTTCAGTGAATCCACAAAATGAATTGTTACATTAGACAGATTAGACAATTAGACAAACATCAGACACACTGAAAAGGAAATCCATAAACCTACTTGAACTCATCACTAGTAGATGGATAAATCTGCTGTGAAACACTTTTTATAAATTCATTTGGAAACAGGCATATAAATCACAGAAACACAGAGAAAAATTTATTTACTACAGATATTGCAAATGCATGAAACCATGATTCCAAAACAATCAGAATAACAAGCACACGTAATTTAGCATAGCATGAATAGAATGTGATGTTCAGTTTCTGCTGCAGCTGTAGAATCTGAAGTGCAGCAGGACTCACTGAAACAGGAAGTAGAAGAGCAGAGGAGACAACAACAGGAGGAAGCTCCCCTTCATTACCTTTTACCTGAATGCTTGCTATCGAGGGTGAAGTTCAGGGTTTTCTCACTAAGTAAAAAACACACATCAACCTTCTTTGGAGAGTGTTTTTCTTAAGAGCTGTGAGCCGTGCTTGTTTTTTCTTATGTGAGTTTTTGGCTAAGAATGCTAGACACATGGCGCCATATACAGACATTCTTTTTAGAATTGTGGGTGTTCAAAACAAGCTGTTCAGGACTTCCTTAAGTGTATTGCACAGCTTAATCAAAAAAATTCCGTTTAATAAATTCAGTCGCTCTTTTACCCAGTTTTATCATGGGATCCTAGGGAGACAAAGCAAGACATCGTACAAACGGAAGATAAAATCCCCTGTGGCAGGACTAATTGTTTACTCAGGAAAAAGGGGGTTTGCATTCAATCGAATAAATACACCACTACTAATAATTTTAGTTATTAAAATGACATGGCTTGCATGGTGCAGACATTTATTCTATAAAACTAAACTCTTTTTAATGTGAGATAATGTGTTTCCACATTCTAACCTTAATATGCAAAGTTTTTAGTGTCATTTGCTTACAGCTATTTAAGCTGTACAAAAGCTAATTAACCTATTTAAACTAGAATTCATTATATTATTACAACATATAATCATAAAGCAGCTTGTAATGCAAATAGTTTTTGTGTTTGCTTATTCTATTTACCTATTTATTTGTCTTGCACGTTCACAGATGAAGTAAATGCACCAGTTAATCAGTTTAAATGACTAACTCCCCAAAGACCAAGGAATATGCGCACATTAATTTAACTGCATAGCAAAGCCTTCTAAGTAGAAGTTGCATTAATAACAATATTAATATAGCCTACTTGCCTAAGACGATCCTAGGGTGGCTCTTCTGAATAATCAGACTTTAATGTACATGGTGCTCGTCTTTTGATGAATCAACAAGTTCAACATGTCAAAATGT
>JAUCNO010002376.1:0-12328 GCA_032353835.1 Enteromius viviparus
TGTTCTGTCTCGTGGAGGAGCTGTTTTGTGTGCATCTGTGTGAAACACGCATAGGAAAAAAAGAACGACAGAAAGAATGGCTCTCCCCCAGCCGCGACTCGGCTCCCATCGTTCATCTTTATGAGCCGTTCAAAAGAATTGGTTCGTTCGCGAACGTCACAACTCTAGACTAAACATCAGCAATTCACATTCACAAAGATTCTAATATGTATCGCCTAACAAACAAAGGGCAATATCAACAAGTCACTCCCATACACACCTCTCTCCATGACGGTAACACTTTTATATAAAAGGGCTGCAAATGAACCAACCCCCCCAATCTAACTTTAACATAAACACACATAATACCACTAATACAAAAACGCAACTGTCTTGCTTAAATGACACAAAATTAGTAAACTCTAAAGAAACACCCATGCTGCACCGGGTACAGAACCGGCTCATAACAAACACGCTCTGCCTTCAGGAGCGAGCATTGGTTAATGGCAGTCATGTGACTGATGTGAACCAGATCCGTTACATTGTATTGTTGTGGGGCAAAGACAGGGCTCCATACACACAGATCTGAAGGAAACAATATCCAAATTGTGAGATAGAAAGTTGCAAAGTTGCATTGACCTTTTAATTTAATTTTATTTTTATCCTATTGCAGAATCAAGCTTCAGCAATATACAGAACCTTAAATTCTAATATGAACTTTTCTAATAGCCTAATGAAATTGTATATTCTCAATGTCATTCATTTTAATCTACTTTTACTTCCCGTAAGAAACTTCAATAGAAACATCACAGCAAGGTATATACTTAGATGTTTAACAGCTTAGAAACCCATTAAATCTCAGGCAATCAAAGTTGAACACTTAAAACAGGGGACGCCAGCGTAGAGCACAAAGTGAGTGAACTTCAACTTCCCAGAGCTTAAAAGATCTTGTATTTTGCTGCATAAGTGTTTTTTTTTTTACCGTCTCTTCTTTGATCTTTGTGATATGCCTGCTTTCCTGAAATATTCCACACTAATAGTTTCGTTTCAACACATTTTTCTCTCAGGGTTGGAGCTGTCGTAGGATGCCTTTGATACGGGTCTGAGAAATGCGGGGGAACGAGCGAGGATTTCCTCACAATTTAACTAACGGCAGATTAAAGGTATATCAAAGAGACTGGACGAGGCCTGGCGAAAACGATTACCAGGAAATCTGCAGGAGGAAGTGGACGGCTTAACCGATTTCATAGTGGAGTCATGTTAGAAAAGAATCAGAGATAAAAACTCGCTCACTCTTTCACACACAAACGATGCCATCTCAGCATGGTGGTATTAATAATTCATCATCGGCCTCCAGTGTTTGCCCCTGATTACGAACACCGGACCTGCTCAAACGGTCGTTAATCTGGCTGTAATGATCACAGAGATGCTGTAAGATGCTGTTTGGTGGTGTCAAATAAGTGGCTCATTAAAGGGTTGTTTCAGCCAGAAATTAAAGTTCTTTCGTGTTTTGCTTTCCGTCATGAAAGTGTTACAAAGTTTCTGTTTACCATATGTCTACTAAAAGGATGTGATAAAATAAATAAATCTACCTTCTGTGTTTTGCATTTACTTTTACATAAATTATTTATTCATAGTGGGTTTTGGGGTCTCTTCTGCTCACCAAGGCTGCATTATTTCATCTAACATTAAAAAAACATTAATATTGTGAAATAATTTGCAACTTTAAAACAACCGTTTTCCATTTGATGCATCTTACTTAATAAAAAAACATTTGAATGGTAGTGTATCAATGTTTCCACAAAAATAATACAAATACATTCCAATAGAAAACTCTTCTTTTACTGTTTTTACAGTTTTTTTCTTTTCTCAAATTAATTGAGCCTTGGTGAGCATAGAAGACACAGATATAAAAAAATCTTTTGAATGCTAGTGTGTTTATATCTACCATTCTTTACTAGTTTTGCATCCATTTAAAAAAGAAGAAAGATTATTTTTCAGAAAATTCTTTCTAACATATCCTTTTGTGTCCCACAGGGGGGAAAAAAAGTCATAAGGGTGTGGAACATCATAAAGGTGAGTAAATGATGACAGAATATTAATTTGTAGAGAACTATAATCTCTGTGTGTGTGTATTAATATAGCTCTCATTTATCCATACGTCATCCACTGTTCTTTTTATCCAGTGAGAGAGTCTCTCTGAAATCATTAGTGGCTCCGGCTCTGGCTCCGGCGCCCTCTGCCCATCTCCTCGCTGATCTGTGTGTTAATTATATATCTCAGCGTGACGGAGACCTGGGCTTGTTGCAGCTCCAATGAAGGCAAGGATATCAGCACCTTTATATGGAAGGTGTGTGAGAGAGAAAGACAGTGATGAGACGTTGTGACACGTGTGATGCATTAAAATGCAACGTGTGACAAATTACAACTTCATGAGGTGGGAAGATAGTGTAAAACATGCCAACAAGTCACCGTTTGGTGTCAATACAGCACAGTGTTCCTTCTGTATATGTACATAAATATCCTGGCTTTCTGGCATGTATGCATTATAATTGTATTTTTTAAAATAATAATTTATGTAGTTTAAAATTAAGATTTATACATAATCTTAAAGCTGAATAAATAAGCAATTAATTCAATTATTTGAAAATCTGAGGGTGCAAAAAAATATAATAATACATATGTTTATTATTATTTGTCTTTAGCAATGCATATCACTATATGTTGCCTGTATATAGTCATCTGACTTAATATTCTAATTATTTTTGGCACAAAACAAAACAAAAAATGATTATTTTCGTGGCTGCTGCTACAAATATACCTGTGCTACTTATGACTGCTTTTGTAGTCCACAGTTAATGGATATCTGATGTTAATGTGAAGATAATGTAAAGAACGTTAACATACAGTAAATTATGATAAACAACCTCTTCAATAGCACATCAGTTTTTAGAGTTTTGTGGCAGTTTAAGCAAAATAAATGAAAAATATGTATATAGCAAATGTTTAAAATTTGCAGTAAAAAATACTTTTTTTCAATCATATCTTCTCTAAGATGTTAAAATGCAAATAAGAGCAAGTGGGCAAATCATGACTTAAATGAACTGTTTTAATATGAAAATATGTCAACTTTTGCCATTGGTCTATAAAATTGTGGCCTGTACAATAGCAGATTGGTTTGTTTAATGCAGTCGTGAGGCCCAGATTGCTTTCTGCTTGGCTCACATTCAAACAGAATGTACAATGAGGCTTCTTTGATTGGAGGTTGTTTGGTTTAATAAGTTAAACCCTTCGAGTCCTGACCTGGTGAGAGACAGATTAAAATCACATTCAGCCAGCTGTAAACGGAAGGTCTCGATAAGGTTATGCCTCGTGTGCTTTGAAAGGTTATTATCTTCGAGAGTATTACAGGAGACGTCCTAAATTCGTCTATTGAGTCCCACATGGATCTTTTTTTAAAGGAACAGTTCACCCAGAAACGAAAATTCTGTCATGCAGCTCCTCACACAAAGCTTGCGTATGATCCTTATAGAACACAAGTTACTTTTTATTACACTTTAATGGTGTTTTTTTTTAGAACTTGACAGTCATGGTCACATTTAAACATTCTCTTTTTTCTTTTCCACAGACAAATAAATAACAGCATACAATGTCATATCATAGGTGAGTAAATGGGAGATTTGTTTACTGAACTAGCCACAATCACAATTTACACAGAATAAATGAAACCCAATTTCTTTGGCTTCTCATACTTAATTTTCATTCCAGTTTTCCTTGATCTCAACAAATACCCATCGATGATACGAGAGAAATATGTGTGTGTAATTGAACAGATTTTTTACTTCTTTATCCCACACAGCTGCCAGATGCTTATAAAAGCTTTGGCAGCGAGACGCAGTCAATATCTGCTTGGCTCCTGTGTTTGTGAATCTTTAATTCGCCTTCACACATATCCTCACCTACATTGGTTCCTTGACTCGTTTCATACAGGTGATTGCTTAAAGCAACTCTCAGAGAGAGAGAAATATCGCTTAAAGGTTACAGGTGCACAAGATTGCTTTTTTATCTTTTCAATTGACGGCTGTTTCTTTCTCCTATTCATCTGGGACTGGGGCGTCCCCCCAGGCGCTCTACTGAATCCAATACATTCACAAAATACATTTTCATATTCCATCACACTGGGCTGATCATGACATCCATTTCCATGCAGAGTGCTTTCACCTCTTCAAACCTCCTGACGCCCCGGAGCCAGGATGTGGGGTTCGCTGATGGCAAACACTCGACAGCTCCAGCATTAGCTACAGCCTGACAGATTTGAAAATATCAGAAACAAGACACGGAAGGAAAACATTCTTCGTTTGAGAACAACAGGTATGACTACAGATGGAAATATTTGAAAACTAGTGTAACTAGGGTGACCGTGCATGCCACGTCCTGACCAGGGTTTCAAAGTACCTCAAGAGCTTTTCGAAAACATAATGAACCGATGCCATACACCAATCAGTCTGTGCATGCAAATAAAGCTACAACCAATATAGAAATCCTGGCCAGGAGGTGTTGGGGAAAAATGGCACGTATGGTCATGCTCCTGTGACAAATACATTCTGGAACAAAATTAACAGATAGAATAAACATATACAAAAATACTATCAGAAAAGTTCTAGAGTAGCTGTAACAAATACAGCTGGAAAATATCTAGAACAGTCTTAAAGTGCCTCTATTATGGATTTTTGTAAATGATCTTTCATGCAGTGTGTAACAGCTCTGAGTGAATGAACACATCCTGTAAATTTTAAATCTGAAAGTGCACCGTGATTAAAGTTATTGCTTCTCAAAAGAAAGAGTTGACTTTCATTGAAACAAGTCGTTTTTTAAAATCCCAAACTGTTTCACGTTGACGTCAAAGTGAAACATTAGCATATTGCTGCCCACTTGTTGCTCTTTCAGCGTTGATCTAAATAAAATGCAAATTCATTCTTTGCCTATAAGTGCCACTTTTTTAGCAATAAAAGCTCACAAACACTGCTTTCAATGAGAAAAAGCAATAAATTGTTTGGGAGTCGTTTAACATGTAAGGTCAAAATAGATGCATATTATAACAAAAGAGAAGTTTGTTTTTTGACTTTGCGTGTATTTCCACCTGTTGACTCCTAAATCCAAAAAACTTTAGCTACAGGCGGAAACATTCTAGAGCTGCAGTGACAAATACAGATGTACAAAATTCTAGAACGAGCTTAACAAATACAGAAACATTCCAGATCTGTAGTAAGATATATATTTGAGAACAACCATCAAAAGTACGGTTGGAAACTAGCTTTATGAAAAATAGCAAGAAAATATCTTGAATTATTGTAGCAAATACAGGTGAAAACATTCTAGAATGTAACAAGTGCAGACGGAGACATTCTAAAGCAGCAGTAACAAATACAGATGGAAGCCTTTGAGAACAGCAATGGTAAATTCATTTGGAAACATACTAGAATAACTACACAAAATACAGTAAAAGTCTGGAACAACAAATACAGAGCTACAGTAACAAATACAGGATTCCAGTCATTCTAGAATCATTTTAGACTGCAGGAGTCTACAGGATCTGTGAAATGTTTACACAAAAATTGTGTAAAAATAGGAATAAATTGATACATTTGAAAAGAATTAATTCTATACAATGAAATTATGTAATGAAAATATTTATTGAGCTTTGAAAACATTGTAACATAACTCTTTTTAAATCCCTTTAGAATAGGACCACAACAAATACTGTACAGGCTAAAATGTCTGTCCAAAAATACTGTCAGGTTAAAAAAAACACTTTTAAAATGTACAGAAACATTTTATTCAGGAGCAAGTGTGAAGTTGGTGTCAGTTATAAAGTAGGACAGCACACAAATGTCGTTTCCTCCTTCCCTCTCGATCGCAGTGGCCGCGTTTGAAAACTGATAGAGTGATTTATGGCAAACTCTGGATGTAAACAAGGACTATCATGACAGCAAACTGGGCCAGAATCTCTGCTATTTATCAAGAGCATGTGTGGAGCTGAGCTACAGAGGGCCAAAGCTGACAGCGCACATATCACAATCTATTTGAGGTTTAATTACTCTCAAAGCTGTTCTAGAATTGTGTGAAACGTCCACAACCTAACGACATGATTACACCATTATGGCTCATTTGAAGGATAACTACATGGAATGATGAAATTATTGGTCCAAATTTGATTTTAACTTGTTTTCCATATCAGTGCTGGACAGATTTCACATGCTAATGTATTTAACGGAAGATTCCACCCGAAAAATGAGCATTCTCTCATACTCTTCTGTCATTCCCAGCATGCACTGACTTCTTCTGTGTGACTCAAAAGAGATCTTTTTAAAGAATCTTCACTCAGCTTCATAGCTCATACTAGACTATACCTGACAAGCCCTAGAAATAGAGAACATCACAAAACCTCCACAAAAGTATCATACAAGTAGGTCAGTATGAACATCCTTGTATGTAAAAATATTTAAAGAACCATTCCTTTAAAAAATGTACCAAAGCATATTTTCTGAAGGTTAATTTAAACCCATCTCTAAATCATTTAACCAGCACTTAAACATGAAAACATACAACTTATTGGATTATCTTTCAGAGGCTCATAACAGATCTCTTTTAGCATAAACCACCTTGACAACTGTACGACACAATCAGCTAATTCCACACCACTGCAGATGTCAACGAAGTGTTCATAATTTAGCATATGTGGAGTTAGTTGCTGTAGCAGATGGATTAGTGCTGCATCTTTAACAGCCAATTCTTTATGATCAAACGCCGTTTAATCTGATCTCTCTGAATCTTCGTCATGAATTAATCAATACTCTCCCTCCGTTTGTATCGTTTTAATTATGCAGGGGTATTCTTCACCCCCTCAGGCGCTCATGCACCAAATTATACCCTCCCTGGGAACAAAAAGCGCAATCAAACAAAAGTCTTAAATAAACTGGTCTGCAGCTGCTGAGGGGACTTGTGTTCCGTGAGTGTCTCGGTGTTACACGCTGCATTAAGATGATGTGTAGGTATTCATATGTACACATGTTGTGATGGTGGATAGAATAGCATGCTAATGGGCAAAGTTTGCTTATCTCTGTGCCGAATGTGCTTTTCCCCCGTGATTTAATTTGACTTCATTCAATTTGAATCAACTTTAAGTTTGATAGTTACATTGATCATATATCCTAATGATGATTTTTACCATTTATTTATTTTGATCATTATTTGATCAGACTGCTACATTAAAGACATTTTTAATTAAAGTTTTAATATTCTATTTAATATGAATTAATAAAAACATATTATTAATATAATATTAAATCATAAATAAATAAAATGGCGTATGAAGCATTCATCTGCAAAAATGAATTTCATTGGAATTAATCTAAATCAAACTGCCGTTGTTGTTGTTTTTTTACTATAGCTAACTAACACAATAAAAATAATAATAATAATAATCTTTATTTTCTATAGCGCCTTTAAATGTTACTTCTCAAAATGCTGTACATAAGCAAATAAAACATCCAAAAACACCATCAAAAAATACAAAATAGCAAAATAGAAAAGAATACATGCTATAAAAATAATATAAAAAAATGTATGGGTTTCAAAGCGAGATTTAAAAATATTAAGAGATTTTGCTTGCCTTATTTTAATAGGTAAGGATTTCCACAGTTTTGGAGCGAGAGAAGAAAAACATAGCATAAAATAATACAACATGATTTTTGAAAATAAATACGGGGAAAAAAACGATCTGTTTTGGGCAAATAAACTAGTCACATGCACTTGCTTAGTATTCAGTTCTGAAGTCTCATATCGTATTCATTCAGTCTTTATTCAGATGTATAAAAAAATGTATGTTTGCTAGAACCACACTTTGCGTACAAATACCTATGAATAATAATGTGGTCGGGCTGCTTATAGGCAGCATACTATGATTGTTTTTGAATATGCCTTATGTGCAAAATGGCTGTTATAATTATTTTGAAATGACAAGCAGATTGAAAACACAGTAGTCGCAGTTTTTGAATTGTATTTGAATATACATGAGATAAGCTTGCAGATGCGCATACTCGTCCGGATCACTATGTGATCAAACTTACACACTTTCTTCTCGTGGAAATGAAAAGAAGAAATTCAGCAGCAGGTCACGCGTCTCTCCATCAGCACCTTTCAACCTCTCTCAGACCTTTCAAGAGCCGATTACTGCCCGTTTGGCCCAAATTTCATATTCTCTCCCCTTTTATTGTCCACTTGACACCTCAGAAACGTTTCGACCTACGCAGGGCAAATTTACCCTCAGTGACTCGTTCTGCAGACATAATGGACCTCGGACTGACTGGCATGGGTCATGAAAAGTAATGAAAATGTCTACTGGTCCACCATTAGGAGTTTTTCAGAGAGTCTCAGTGAATAAGGAGCGAGCTAGCCAAATGATGAGTGCATTTACTGCCTTTAACCCCTTAAATGCCTTGCTGAATGGGCTCCATTAGATTCATATTCAATGAAGGTTAATGGTTAATTATAGCTATTAAAGGTTTTACTGCCTGTAGAGCGTCTAATTGTCTTTTGATGTGACTAACTGCTTTTCACCAACATGCTATTTGGCTGTTAGTTCAAGGTCTTCATGTATAGAGGATGTTAAGACATCCAGAAACGTGCATGATAAAATCTAGAAGAAAATGCATTGAATTATTAATTTTATTTACAGAAATGCAGATGCAGGCAGTTTTACGTGAAACTTTGAATGTGCAAGAATTAGCTTCTATACTGTAGAGAAGGATAATAAAATGTACGGTACGTGTTTGTGATTATTGTAATAAATGAAAACAATATGACAACAAAAACCAGTTTGCAATATAAAGCGATTGACACTGAAAGCCTCAAAGCCCTTAAAGTTACAAATGGCTGCTTATGTCAGGACTTAAAGTCTTCCAGCAAACAGAAAAAAAAATCATACATTAAAAAAAACGTGATGTGTATGAATGGTATCGCAACTAAACTAACTACTAGCAATCTGAATTTTTTGCTCTAATAAACACAAGACACACATAGTGGGCTATATATACAATAGCAGAGTCGCAGCCCTGTTGAATGGAGAAGCGCATCTCCATTTAGTGCATATTTATAGGAAAAAACACTAATTAAAAAGCAGCGGAGCTTTGGAAATAGCTCAGAGTAATCATGTCATCTCCATAAGAATTATATAGACTTATCACGCAATATGTGTTACATGACCTCTATAATTTTCTGTGATGCAATATATTGCCCATTATATTTATTAAAAAAACATGTCTTTTGCAGCTTCTCGTACATAACGTGGTGTAGTCATGAGGTGCTAGTGCAAGAACGTTTAATCTGCAGAAATGGCCTTGTTTAAGGATCTGTGTCTTTGTGCATACAGAGATCTGTCTGCTAAATAGAGACAGTGTTTTTCAGCAGTAGTGTGCATTTCTTGTGTGCAGTTCTTTGTGCATTTGTCTTTTTTTCTACTTGTAAGAAAATGTGTATTTACTATTTATTCACGTTTTTTAAGGTATCTGATATTTTGATACTTCTTTATCCATGATCTAAATTTTTTTAAGAATTAAATGTTTGTTGTCAATGTGAGTAGTGTGTAGGCCTTCTTGCATTATTATGCCTTAATATTATGATTATACATTCAGTGGCATAAAATGGTCAATAATGACAATAATATTGCTTATCGCAATTATTTATGCTTATTAGCACATTATTAGGAAAGGACATTAGCAAAGATTGTTTAAAAGACATACTTACTGCTTCTGTAGGTGAGACTGGATCATGAATGATTCACGTGGACATAAACGCATTTCTGTTAATCAAGGGTGCGTTTCCCTTCAGAAACAAACGTAATGTTAATCCTCTGCGTCTTCAGTCACTTGGATGTTGTGGGTAAATTACTACTGAGATGTTCAACAACGAAACACCTCAATCTCTTAGGAGTCTTGCTTGTCTCTGCGTCTCGGTCTGATGACACCAGTTTAGTCTGTGTGACACGCTGCTGTCAATCAACTATTGTGGGAGTGGCCTCTGTCTGTGTGACGCCACACCCACATGCATTTGAGAATGGCTTGATTATAGAAGGGGAAACTTATTCTACTTTTAATTTAATAAAAATACTTGTGGATCTTTATCATTGTAGGGTGGTTGTGTACACACTCTCCCAACACACATTTCACCGGATGACCCCTTTAACTTTTTATAATTAAAGGACAAACATTTTTTGTCAGTGAAAATGTCTTAAACATGGTATTAGAACCTATTCTAATGAACCAAGTATCTGTATTTTGTCTCATCTCATATTGTCACACCCCTACTTTCGATAAGCAGTGATATAAACACAGTGTTGAGATCAAAATCATGAAACTACCCAAGAGCACCTGTTAAGTGTTCAGAAACTTAAGGATTTATTCTCCAGCTAATTCAGTGTTCAGAAATATCAGCTCAAGTGTTACTGTAATTAAAGCAAAACAAGACAAAAAAAGTTAATTAGTCAAAAAAATTCACTCAAATTATGTTCATAATGTAATTTGTAATAAAAAATTCCTATTTATTTATTGTTAAATTAGACAATAATAAAAAATCGAAGCATTTCACTATTGGTCCCAGACATTTGCACAACACCGTACAAAACACAGTTACCAAAAAAACCCTGAAAAGGTTCAAAGAGAGGTGAAATGGTCATGAAAAATTTAAATATGGCTGTTTTTGGTGCCAAAGACCTCGACTTACATTCTGAGTGGAAAAAATGGAATGATAAAAAATGTATGTTATGACCCCTTTTATGTCCAGAAGTAGCAAAAGTTTCACATTCAAAGCCTTGTGTCATGTCTGCCGTCTTGTTTACTATCAAATAACTTGCAAAAGGTATGCTATGAAAGCAACAAAGTGATCCGTAGCCCAAAAACTTCAGTGGACAAGAATCCTCCATCACTTTTAGTCTGGAGCACATCTGTCTGTCTCAGATCAAACAGCTGCGTGTAGTTTCTGTCGGCAGAACTGAGAGGATCAATAGCGCAGGAGGGATGGAACCTGAAAGAGATTAGGCTCATAAAGGACTGATGGGAGGAACATTAAGGGAAATTTGTGCTTGCCTGGTGAAGACACACACACCTTTAATCTTTGCAGTGAGAACAGAGGAGTGAGTCAGCACTAAGATGTTAGACATGATGTCCGCAAAAAGATCTCTTCTCCTCTGAGGAGTATTAAGTTCTGTAAAACAAGACCTGTCAGAGCCAAAGGTGTGAGTGATGAGAAGCTTTCGTCTTTTGACAAAAAAAATCAGGTCAGGAGATGTTAGAAATACGAACAAACCCCTAAGTATTAAACTCTGGAGAATATCTCTCCTGGTTGAGGATCGCTCTCTTTGCTTGAAAGTGACATTAGCATGGATGAAACATAAACAGTCACTTTCTTATACGCTTTGTTGACAGTGTTGGATATTCTGGGGAATCTCTGCCTATGTTAGCAGCTCTTTGAGCTCATGATGACCTTGTTCTTAATCACAAAGCTACAGGTGTCCACTGATGTAATACCAGAAAAGTCAAGAAAGATAATTACAGACGAGCAGCATCTGAGCTCAAGACAGAGACTACAATCAGAATCAAATATTAGCGTATTGCTTACTGTGTCTTTACCTGGCTTGCTCAGTTGGAAACACTTAATTTCTAGCGATTATCATTGATTTGATTACACAGATGCTATTTAAACTGAACTGAGCTGGACAATGATGTCTCTAAATTCAATAATGAAATGCTTTTAAATGAAAATTGGGTGTTTAATCTTTTCATCATACATCGCTGACACTCTATTCTCTCATTTGATACTGTTAAGTGCTTTATTGTTAAAAGTAAAAAATGCATATAGATTACAAACCTAAACTTCAAAAAAAAAAAAAAAAAAACTAAGTTGAATTTGAAGTACAATAAAGTTCATAAGACATGTTTCCCCAAAAAGCCAGGCTTATGGCAGTTAGTCTGACTTATTTTAAACCAAATTAACCGGCAATAAGTCAGACAAACTGAAATAAACCTGGCTTATTTGGTAAGCTTGTTTTATGAAACAGGCTCCTGGTTTTGTAGACTAGGCTTAGCTAAACTAGGATTAGGGCATAGGACATTTAAGTAATTTTTATAAACATTCCTCAAAAAAAAGCATTACCGGGGCCTGTTCCATAAAACAAGTTTACCAAATAAGCCAGGCTTTCGGCAGATAGTTCCACTTATGTTAAACCAAATGAACTGGCAATTAGTCAGACTAACTGAAATAAACCTGGCTTATTTGGTAATCTTGTTTTATGGAA
>JAUCNO010002377.1:0-12327 GCA_032353835.1 Enteromius viviparus
GCTCGTGCAGCATCGCTATGACAACCAGGTACAACTTTTACACAGTGGAAAACCAACAGAGCCGAGTCGAGCCGAGTTGAGGCGAGCCGAGGCGAGCCAAGACGAGCTGGTACTATGTAGTGGAAAAGCGCCAATAGTGGCTCAGATCATGAACTATGATGTACTATTTATAGATGCAGTAAATTTCTTAAACAACTACAGTATATAAAATCTTCTAGGATCTGTTTACTTCATATTCATAAATTGAAAATTATATGTTGACCAGTTTTGACTACCAACATGCAGTACCACTGTATGAAACAGATGGCTGATTATCTCTTACATGTGTCTGCTCTTGCAGTTTAATGTATCTTAATACAGTCTGGTTTGCAGACTCTCCGCTTACATCACTGATTGTGAATACGAGCTTTGTGCAGACGTTTTGGCTCGATTAAAATGTTTATGTTTTCTTTTGGCAGCATTTAATTATTGAAAGAATACAGTAAAACATTAATATTGTAGTGTTAATATTTAATAATTAATTTTATTTAAAAAATGTTCACAAAAAAAATGTATATTGTATTCGGATGTCAATTTAACATTATTTTAGTAAATTAATTATATAAAAGATAAATGCATAATAATAATACCCTTTGACCCATAGAGAATTTGACACTGCATCCTAAAAATGTGGCACCCATGGTGAGAGACGTGATGCAATGGGTAAAGACGTCTGTCTGTTTGTGTCCTAGACCGTAGTTAACAAACAGCGCATGTGAATGTGTCCTAAGTCTACCTCAGACAGATTGACAAACTCAATTGCAAAATGATAGATTACTGTGAAAAGAAGGACAGTGATTGACTTGTGCTCAGAAAGGTCTTTACTAAAGCCACTTTTATGTATAATATGATATGTGTGTGTGCAAGTGGTTTTAGTATTCATAGTAATAATTATTGAAATCATAATCATATGAAATAATTACTTGGCATATTTGAAAAATGATTGGTCATGACAGAGGGCCATTTAGAGAGTATCTTTAATTAATTTAAAATTGAATACTTTAACGTATTAAAAGACGTTGAATTAGAAATTCATTTCTAAGAATATTTACCAGAACAAGGCCAAGTCGAGGTAGAAGGAGAACTAGATGTTCAAAAGTGTTCCTCGTCCCAGTTGAATATGCTCGGTAAGAGCGGAAGGATGTCTAAATTTAGCTGCGCAGTTTGTTTTGATTGGTCTCTTGTGTGAGTATAATGGTGCTGGCTCCTTTAGCTGTAGGCTTATGGGAGCCTTTCACAACTTACCTGACTGTTTATCACTGTACTTTAAGAAGACTGGGCTAACTCAAGTGTACTTGTTTCATTTGAAGGTGGAAAGTCTGTCTTACCCAAACCCCTGTGAACCGAACCCCTGTCAGAACAAAGCTTCGTGCTACGGCCTGCCGGGTGACTTCTACTGTGCCTGTCCTGAAGACTACGAGGGGAAGAACTGTGAAAACCGCAAAGACCACTGCAAGACAACCCCTTGCCAAGGTACTACCCTTCCTGTTCTGCTGCCGACTGAGATGTAATAGCCCAGGATGACCTGCTTTTGTACAACAGTGCACGACAGTCCACCTTAACAGCCATCTGATCTTATTCCCGCTTGTTTTCTCGTTCCCAGTGATTGACAGCTGCACGATTGCTGTGGCGAGTAACAGCTCAGATGGAGGTGTGAGACACATCAACTCTAATGTGTGTGGTCCTCATGGCCGCTGTATTAGCCAGCCGGGCGGCAACTTCACCTGCACCTGTGAGCTCGGCTTTACAGGAACCTATTGCCACGAGAGTGAGTCACCCTTTATTGAGGGAAAAGTCATAGTTAATAGTTAACAAAAGTCTTACCTATAGCATTTTGGGAATCAGTGAAAGCAATAACATCTGACTATGTTACAGATTGATCAACATGATCAATCTGATTTGTGTGGTTTTTGAACCCCATTGTCTTTACACATAATTTTTTATATTGACTATCCAGATGTAAACGACTGCGTGAGCAATCCATGTCAAAACGGAGGCACCTGCATCGACGGAATCAGCTCTTTCCAATGCTTCTGTCCGGACGGCTGGGAGGGTGACCTCTGCGACCTCAGTGAGTGTCTGTCTTCATCTTCCCCAGGATATTGATCCTTCAGTATCTTATCTTTTTCACTTGTGTTTCTGCACAGATGTGAACGAGTGCAGTCGGAGCCCCTGTAAGAACGGCGGCCACTGTGTGGACCTGGTCAATGACTTCTACTGTGAATGTGCCAACGGCTGGAAAGGAAAGACCTGTCATTCACGTGAGCTACCTCTACTTGTTTTGTGTCACAGTACTTAATCTTTTCCTATCATGTAGTTTAACTGCATGTTTCAACTGACTGGTAAAATTGAAAACCATTGATTGCGTCTTCAGGTGAAAGTCAGTGTGATGCCACCACATGCAGTAACGGAGGGACCTGCTATGACCACGTAGACACTTTCCGTTGCGCCTGCCCTCCTGGATGGGGAGGAAGTACATGCAACACAGGTGAGTAGACCTCTGTGAAAGTCCACTCACTTTATTCACACCCGGGTTTCTTAGACTCTTTTTTTTTTTTTTCAAATGGGCAAACTCTTAGTCTTACTCTCAGTCTGCTTTAAAAACATGCATTCTCAACGTTCATTACCCATACTGTATAGTCAGTTTTAGATTGTATTGTGGTTGCTGATTCAATTTATATAAATGGTCCTTTATGTTAAGGTGTCCTTGTTACATGTTACATGTACTTACTATTATAACAACAATACATGCAAGTAATCCTAAGCTGAACCCTACTCCAACCCCAACCACATAGTAAGTACATGTAGTAAATAAATATTACTCAGTACTTAAATGAATAGTTATACTGTAACAAGGATCTTTTTCATCATGTAGTTCTAAAATATTGCTATTCATTTTGGAGCTGGTCCATTAGATTCAAGGCTTAAAACCTTGAAAAACAGACTAGTCTACAGAATCACTTGCTGTAACTTTTCCATTTGGTTTTTCTACTTCAGCGAAGAACAGTACTTGCGCGTCCAGCCCCTGTCTGAATGGAGGAACATGCGTGGGTGGTGGTGACACGTTCACCTGCATCTGTAAAGACGGTTGGGAGGGGCCCACCTGCGCTCAGAGTGAGTAAATTCCGCCACTCACAATATAGCTGCCGGTGCATGTCTGCATACCACTGAAAGCAAACATTATGATCCACAAAAGTGTAAAATTACATCCGATCGATGCACAAGTGTCTCAAATTGACTCCCTCTTCCTCTTTTTTTGATTCCTCCTAGACATCAACGACTGCAACCCTCACCCCTGGTAAGAAGACCTATGTGGCTCTGCAGTTGTCCCCCTTGTTATTTACTCTATTCTGCCCCGGGACGCCGGTAGTTGTGTTGTGCCCTCCCCTTCCCTGTACAACATAAACGGCTAGGAATAACCCTTCTAATGTGGCTTTTTGCCCTGTTCCACCCTGTTGTTCCTGCCCTGCTAACCCCCATTCTCTGAGAGCGGATGCTCCGAGGGGAGGGGTTCAAGGGGGGCGCTGGTTGTAAAGACTGCAGAAGATGTCCCTAAATCACCCCTAAATCCGACAGCTCAGGAGACCCCGGGCTGGTTTTAATGGGGACCACAATAGAGGCGATGGCCCTAAAAGAGCACCCCCAGCGGTGAGGGGAGGAGGGGACAGACAGGCTCTTTTTCTCCCAGTCTGCTCTGTCCTCCTGCCTTTCTTCATCGCTGACCTGGGAGCAAGGGATTTGGGAGGTGGGGCGGGAGTAGGGGGTGGGGATCCCAGCAAGGAGCCACTGTGGGGATTTGCATCTGAAAGGTGCCGGTATCCCGCATCCCTCTTGGTCCATCTCTCTTTCACTCTTCTCTTCCCCCATTTTCCTGCCTTTCCACTTGTATGCATGTATATTGGAAGTATTATGTCAATCACTGGGGGCGAAGGTGTCTCTTTGGCCTGATAACCTCATTGTCCTCGCGTCTTCTTGCAGCTACAATGGAGGAATCTGCGTGGACGGGGTGAACTGGTTTCGCTGTGAATGCGCCCCTGGATTCGCTGGACCCGACTGTCGTATCAGTGAGTATCCCAAGGAGGAAAGAATAGGGATGTATAGAAAGAGGGTGTTGGTGGATTACTGAGCATCCCGTGGCCTTTGACCTCCTCGGGGGTTAAAGGTTAGCCATGGCTCACAAACAGACAGAGGCGATAAATTATTCAACCAGTGGAAAAATTCCTCTCCTTGTGTCCATTGATGGCTCTGACTTACTCTTTAAGGATTCCATGCATTTCCCCAGCCTCATTTTCTGGGGTGCAGCCATGGGAACGCCATCAATCCTGACACTTTATGTATTGATTTCAAATCACTGTTTTAGCTTTCCTAACCATTTGACATTTCAGCCCTGGGCTGTAAGCGTATTGATGCATGTTCTCTTTGCTTCACCAGACATTGATGAGTGCCAGTCATCACCCTGTGCATACGGTGCCACCTGTGTGGATGAGATCAATGACTTCCGATGTGTCTGCCCACTCGGCCGCACCGGACCACAATGCCAAGAGTGTAAGAGTTATTGTTTAATCATTAAAGCAGTCATGCTCTTTTTATCTCTCAGCTTGCTGAAATTGAGAAATGGAAAATCATAAAATAATGTTTACTTAGTGAGAGCCTCAAAAATAGCCTGAATGGTTTATTTACTTCACAGCCATGAACATTATTTCTGCATGTTGTTCAGAAGCAGGAGAGACATTATGTCTCTAGAGAGCATTTGATTGGACAAAAATCTCTCTAGCGCAGGATAGTTTTTTTAAATGCATATACTACTGTTATGAAGTTCAGAGCTGCTGACCAGCGCTGCTTTTATTCGATTAAAAATACAGTAAAAAAAAATACAGTACAAATTTAAAGTACGTTTTCTTCTATTTTAATATATTTTAAAATGTCATGTATTTCTGTTATGGCAAAGCCAATGTCACATGATCCTTCATAAATCATTGTATCTAAAGCCACTAAACGACGAATATGGTTCCTAAAGAGTGAACGACATGAGACTGCATCGTTCATAGGTGCATTGACCTGGCATCATGTGACTTGAATCATTCCAGACAGGAAAAGGATCTGCTCCTAAATTAGAATTGGCCGCAGTCTTACGGTGTTTGTGTTTGTGTTGTGGTGCAGTTATTGGCATTGGGAAGACATGTCACTATGCTGGACTTCAGTTTCCGCATGGCAGCCGCTGGGAGGAAGAATGCAACACTTGTCAATGTGTCAACGGCAAAGTGGAGTGCACCAAGGTAAGTGTCTGAAGAAAACACGTCAAAAACAAGTCTTTTTTTCCCCTCCTTTTATTTATAAAAAAATAAATGTGTTCACGACACTTTCTCAGGTAGTGTGCGGCCGGCGGCCATGCCTGTTGCCAGGGAGAGAGCTTCAATCCTGTCCAGGAGGTCGTGAATGTCTGGAGCACAACTTCCTAACGTGTCTCTCTCCCCCTTGCCACCAGTGGGGGTTTTGTTCAAGCCCCGATACCGTCCCAACCATTCAAACCAAATGTGAGCCCAACTCAGTCTATCTGGACAAGAGCTGCGCTCGCATCACCCTTATATTCAACCGGGAAAAATTACCCACAGTAAGTAGTCACCTATAAGTTGGTGTTTTATTCCATTACACACAATACCTGTGATGGTACCATACCATAGCCTTACCAAAACATGCTATTACCAGCTACCATGTCCTGCAAACATGGTAATACCACTTTGTTATTGTCATTGTTTGCCTCCAATTAATGAGACACATTATTGGCTACAAGCATGCAATAAATTGATCAAAAGTGACGAGAAACTCATTCAAAAGATTTGAATTCAATGTTTTTGTAAACTGCCTATTTATCAAAGAATTCTGAAGAGACAGCAACACAACTGTTTCAACATTTCAGTTTCATAAGCACCAAATATATACCAGAAGCATAAGAAATGTATCAAAACAAACCAACTTCTAATTTTAAATGGTATTGTGACCAGTAAATCATGGTATTACCAGAGTTACATGATAGCAAAGACATAGCAGTATAAGTTTGCATTAATATTACCATAGCCCTAATACATAAATATCATAATACCATAGTGTTTCTGTATTGTAGCTGTCCAAATATGTCTCAAAATTCCAGAAAATAGGATATCACCAGAGAACCATGTGGTATTTTCATATTATCTGTCTGTTGCCAAACTACCATGTCCATAAAAACATGGTAGTGTTATATGGTACCATACGTTTTTGATCCTTCTCCTAACATAATTACATTACGATCCCCAATAGTTCTTTCTGAAATATTCCTCTAAGTGCGCACTATGCCTTCTAGGGAACGACAGTGGAGAACGTCTGCTCAGAGCTGAGGTATATGCCTTCCACGAGGAGCCTAGCGAAAGATCACACGCTGCTGGTTATTTGTGACCTCTCCTACAAAAACCAGGATGCAGTAGAGGTGGCCATCGTAAGTACATTTTGAAGACTCTAAGGAGGGCTTTCTACGCTTTCAGATTTTATATTCATAAGTTCTTTGCACGCCTGTAACCTTCACACAGCATTGTTGTGTGGGGCCCCTAAGATCTATTCTCAGTGGAATAGAAAGTCAAAACCATGGGAGTCCTGGGTACTCATCGCACAGATCTGTTAATGGATGCAAATTTGATTTCCTCACCGAGTCGAGCACAGTTTCTCAAAATGCCCAGACGCCCAGAGCAATGCCAACCAGCCTCCTCTTCAAACCAGCCCATTATGTTATAATGAGATTCAGTTGACTGACCAGCAGCGGGCCGTACTGCATTGCAGCATTCCCTCCACCCACACGGAGAGCGCTGGAACCGGGCTTCAGCGCATCTCACACAGCCTTAGGATACACACTTTTTGTCACGAGAATGAAATGTTGCACAATCTTGAAATAATCCTTGAAATAACATAAATAAGACATACTTGGGTAATGATATGAAAATTAATATCTCTTTGCTGCCAGGCAAGTTTTGTGTAATTTGAAGCCGTGTTTCCTGCGCTCAATGACACATTTTGCCTTATGGAAGTAACTCACAAATAGTGGTTACCTACAAATACATCCTTTATCCTCGATCATATTACACTAAATCCCTGTAGTGTTATAACAAGTCACTAACTGAAGGCTGGGTTTAACTGGCCTGACTCATTAAAATGGAACCTGTGGGCAGGAACTTTGAAGAACTGCAGGTTTTTGCATGTTGAAAACAGAATAGAGTTGAAACGATTGAGTCCACTGCTATTTGGATAAAGACGGCTCTGATTTTATTGAGGGCATTGTCATAGATTGATTACAAGTCTCTTTTGGTGTAGAAATGTTAGTTTTCGTATGATGTGGCATGGCTTACCCATCCATGGCCCACTGGATTCACCACAAACAAATGTTTTGGTTTACAAGAAATAAACTTGGGTGTTGATCAACAAATACAGGATAGTCATTGCAGCAACGGCCCAAAACTTCACACTTACAGTAAACGATTATAGATTGTTCCCTTTGTAGCAGGTTTTAACTTGGAATCTTTGGAATGCAATCTAATATATTTTTTGAATCCCCTTTATTTCTCGTGCAGTCGTTCCAGCAGGATGAGCAGCCTAACCACAGTCAGATCCAGGAGGCAGCTAGTGCCATAGTCAGCACGCTGTCCAAGCGGCACAACAGCACCGTCATGCTGGCCGTCATCGAGGTCAAAGTGGAGATGCCGGTCATGTCCCAGCCAGTGGGTGAGTAGAGCAGGGGCCAACTGGCCTTGAGGCTAAAGCCAGCCTTCATCCCCCGACAGAGTGTCAATTCCCAGTCTCCACCAATTAGTGCGGCTTAAATGTCTTTGTGAGTCACAGGAGGAAGGATATTGAGAGAATCCAGCAGTTGTGGGAAGGAGGCCGTAAACCTGTATGACAGTCATATAACTCCTCAGTCATTGGTCACACGGCAGCGATACATTAATGAGAATGTTGGGACAAAATTATTTTTTTTGTTTGTTTGTTTGTTTTTGCTTAAGGCGATTATAAAAGGTTTTGTTTTTTGTTTTTTTTTAATGGAAGATATTTATAACCTATAAGATTTAAAGTAAAAAATATAGCTCTTTTTCTCCCACCTTCTGATTCAGTAATGTTATTGCAAGTATTAAAAATATACTATTTTGTCTAATAAAAAAAATAAAAATAAGTATTGTCAATAGTTAATGAACGTTTAAGTGGCTTTAAAATAATTTATAATTTCATTTATTCAATTATTTTAGAGTGCTAGTTATGTTTATTGCAAATACAAAATGTTTATTATACGATATAATATAAAAGATATTTAAATTATTATATTATATTATTTTGCTAAATAAGTGTATATAGTGACTAAATAAGGGACTTTTAATTATATAAATTGTAAAATTGTAACATTTAAACACCATTTTATGTATTATTAATATATACAATACAATATACATATTACTTTGTAGAATCAATTTTGTCTCTAATAATAAACTAAACATAATATAATATTAAAATTAATAATAATAATGAACTGATAAAATGACTTACATCGGCCAATAACGGATATAGTTCATACGACTTCCATCCTTAATTTTTGTTCATTACTATGCGCATGAATCCCAGTTTTGTGACGTCTGACTTGATCCTCTTTCCATACAGACTACCTGGTGCCAGTGTTGTGCGTCGTCCTGTGCGTACTCTGGGTCTTCTGCGTCATCGTCTGCGTGTGGTGGACCCGTAAGCGTCGCAAAGAGCGCGAGAGGCGGGAGCGCGTGCCCGTGGAGGAGAGCGTCAACAATCAATGGGAACCGCTGAGGCCCGTGACACGGCCGCAGCACAAGGACAACCGGGACGCGCAGTACGAGCGCACCAAGCTCATGGGCTCCCCGGATCGGACCTGCACCAGCGAGGAGGATGAGGACGAGATAGAAGAGGAAGAGCTGGAGCTGGTGGAAGAGGGGGGCAAGTGTTCCATCCAAAAGTACTCTAAACCTGCAGCGCGGACCAAGAACGGGCTGATCTGCACCACGCGGAGCAGCGAAAGCAGCAGTGGCCGCAGCAGCCCTTCCCTCAAAGCACCCTACTGGACAGGCTTCAGCCCAAAGGACAACAACTGTAAAAACGTCAATAACGCCACCACCAAGCACAAAGAACACTGCGTGTGAGCTCCGATGAGCAGGACAAGGAGACCAAGGCCATCTCAGAAACACAGACTGAGTTTTCCCCCCATGTGTTGTTTTTTTATTTTTGACTTCTGTCGAGGCTGATAAAGTGGCAAATTTCTTTCGTTCCTTTTTTTTTATGTACAGAGGAAGCAAATTCTATTTCGTTATGAGGAGGCAGAGAGAAGCCTTGCTTTGTTTTTGGAGAAAAAGAGAAAAAACTGCTGGATTACGAGCAGGACTGAGGCTATAAAGACTTTTACGTTGTTATTGTTGTTGTTTACAAACGGTTGTGCTTTTGGTTTCGTTTCGAGTGGTCTAATTTTCGGTGCAGACCACGTGCGGGGGGTGGGGGGACGCTGGCTTTGGGGGATCCCCCTTCAACCGTTCATCTGTTCTCCTTCCACGCCTGCCTTACCGAGCTCGTCGTCTATGAGGAGGGCTACAGTGCCTATAAAGTGGCCTTGTTTTGTTTTGTTTTTTTCTGTCGTCTTGGCTGAACGCTCTTTAAAAAACAGATTGCAGTATTTTGAGTCGGTCGCAAGTGCCTTCGGACAAGCCCCTCGGTTTCAGGGTCTCTTGACCCGATAGATCACGACAAAGAAGAGAGGCTGGTCTTAAGAGCAGCTCCAATATCACCATCAAGGTATTCAACAAAGACAAGAGAAGTGTACATACATGTATATAATAAAGGAGTCGCTGTGTATATTTGAATTTAGTAACTTAAGTCACTTTTTTTATTATTATTATTATTATAATTATGATTTAAATATTATGATTTTTTTTTTTTTTTTTACACCATTCCTTTTATTTATGCCAGTTGACATGGCAGGTTTTGTAAGATGTATACAGCGTCCCAGTCAGAACAAAAATATAATCAGAGATCATCCTATTATGTTGTTGGTTTTGTTTTCACTAGACACCTATACGATCGTGTGCTGTATTGTGGCGTGTGTGTTCGCCTCCTTCGCCTCCTATTCCCTTTCCGCACCTGTCCTTTCTTGCTGATCATAAAACCATGCTGCTTGTTTCTTGTAAAGATGCTATGTCAAAAATGATGTTTTCCCCTCCTATTTTGTTTGTTTGTTTGGTTGGAACGCAACTTCATGAAGGGAACAATTATGTTGTAAAGCATTTGTACTCGAGGTACCAGCTCAAAGAAATGGTTTACCTCTGAAACAGCTGGCTATGATTTGATTTCTTTCATCATGATGTTAAATCTAAGATTTTGTTTTTTGCTTATGGGAAGATGAGAAAGTGTTCCTGAACAACTGGTTCACAATCAAAATGCAAGTATAAATAAGCAAGTTAAGCTCAATGTCCGTTATGGAAGGGAAACGGGGTGGAGCTGGAGAAGTTTTTTTTTAGTTTTGCTTTGTTTTTTAAGCTGTCATTTTTTATTATTTTTCTTTTGTACAGAAGAATTGCTCTGAAAAAAAGTTATTTGGTTCATTTAGTGGAATTTATGTTTGTTCTTAGAAATAAATCAAACTATTTATTAAAGCATTTTATAACAATGTGCTCAAGAAAACCGCTGTCTGCTGGTATTTAGTACTGAAGGCGCTGGTCTGAGTTTGTGGTAAGTCTTTTCATCGTATCATGTTACCTTCTCCTGTAAGAGGTGAAGACGATTCCGGATCGATGCAGGAACTTCCAGTTGAGATTCTACTGACAGGAAGCAGCCAATGGTAACTGGTCTCCTGTTCTCGGCTGACTGCTGCCTGGCCAATAGACAACGGGTTTCTCATGGCTTCATCTGGAGTGAATGTTTTATGAGGATGCGTATGATGATGCAGTCACTTTGTTATGGTTTTGTTCCATAAGTAACGGTCTCTAATGGGACAGATGCCTGGAGTCATGTTTCACATCACCAGCAATACCTTAGTGATGTGTGTAGGTGTCTCTGATGGTGTAATTGAACTTGGGCTGTGGAAGTAAATTAGGATTACTTTGTGAGATAAGAAAATCCTGATGAAGAAGAAGAGACCAGTCCTGTTGAAACCCATAACTAATGATGGTTTAATTGTAAATGGCCTAAATGAAATAAACCAGCAATCTTTTACTGCAGTCTTTAATATATGATACATTATTTAAACAAAAACACAAAATTATTATTTTACACAAAAAGCTTTCTTTAATCACAGTTATGTGAACATATGGTGTATTTTAAATTATTAAACCCAAGTTGAGTTGACCTTATATATAGCATTTTTCGTTTTGAACTTGTTTTGTAATAAATGTATTTTTTTTTAATATGTTAGCCATTGTAATATCTCTTTACTGACCGATTGCAAAGAAACAACAACACTGTAAACGCAAACAAGAACAAAAAGTACAGCACGGTCAAACTCAAGATGAAATATAAATCTAAGCAAAATGTTAAGAGATGTGTCCTTATTAAAAATACATTTGAAAAATTTGAAGAAAAGCATTGTTACTTCTCAATAAAGAAAGGAGATAGGCTAGACAACTATTTAAATTTTACAAAATTGTTGTATTGATGCATTAAATTAAGCAACAAATTACGTTTCTTCCTGAAAAAGTTGGGAGATTGAGGAAGCAGTTTGGCATATTATGCCGTATCCTTAGATGTATTAATCATATTTTGTAAGAAGTGCAGTATTGTTCATTGAATAACTTGGCTAGTATCTCCTTAATTACAAAAGCCAATTCTCTAATGACATCATACTCCCGGAAGTGACATCACTTTGGACGGAAAACGGCATAAACATAAGTAAGTATTAGCAGTTGGTGTCAAAATGTCTTGTGTTGGTTTGTATCTAGGAATGCTCATTTCGGTTATTTTTCATAACCGACGGTCGTTAACCGATTATTAACCGATTAACTGACAACATTATTTTAAATGAGAATTGAATTCAAATGATAGCGCCTGTGACCCGTTAAAATAGTAATATTAATATCAAAGATGTCAATGTCCACAAAACTAAGTCTTAACTCTTTCTGACATGACAGGCGCGAGTTCTTTCATCAAACCTTCATTAACCTACAGCAGCTTTGCGCGAAAAGCGGAGCATATAAATCGCGTGCAGAGCACAAAACTGACGAAAGCTGCTCCGGCGGAAAACTGACGAGATCTAATAAAACTTTCAGATGA
>JAUCNO010002378.1:0-12317 GCA_032353835.1 Enteromius viviparus
TTTGAAGGAGCACTTGATAATTACAGACAGCTGTTTGATCAGGGTTGGAACTAAACTCTGCTGGAAGGTAGATCTCAAGGAACAGGATTGAGCACCCCTGCTATAGAGTCTGAACACACAGTGGGTGCATCTTCACCAGATTTAAAGATCTGACACACAGTGAGCAGCAAACACAGGGCAGATAGCAGATGCTTGTGCTTCTGTGCTCAGGATGGATGTTCTTGTGATGCTGTTCCTCTCACTCCTGCCTGGGCTGTGTGATGCTGTATTGACAAGTAAGTTTAGGGTCATGTATCTGTTACTAATACTTTGTTGATTCAGTCCCTTAACCGTATGAATTCAATTAGAGAAGTGCTTATGCAAATACATAATGCAATAAATTCTATTGGCACTTGCTCTCTTGTTTGCTGTGAAAATCAAACACTTCTCAAGTGTGAATCATAAATTCATTGGCAACTGTGAACTGTACGTTTATAGTGAGCGTCAAGGTTAGCGCATCGGTTTTGTCAAACTTAAACCAATCGTGCAATCCTGAGGTTCTGTTCGCTTTTATGAGAACTGCTCAGGCCCATGTACTGATGGGTTATTATTTGTAGCGGAAATTTTAAACTCCTTTCTATGTCACTCTGAACAGAAAATCTTGCTCTCGGAGCCAATGTTATCCAGTCGTCCACGTATGGCTCCACCGGAGAGGCACACAACGCTGTCGATGGAAAGAGAGACAGTCACAAGCACGGGTTATGTGCTCACACTACAGTTCAGAATAACCCTTGGTGGAAAGTTGACTTGATGAAAGCCTACCACATTAGCAGGGTTACCATCACTAGCGGTGAAGAGCAGATAAGTGGCGCTCAGATCCGGATCGGCAACACACGGGCAAACAACGGCAACAACAATCAGCTGTAATTCTCTCGCTCTCTCATTCTTCACACACTTCTTTCTGCTGAATCTGTGCAGCTTGAGTCTTTCATTATTTGCTTTAAAAAGTGAATCATTTGTCTCTGTTTTACTGGTGTTTGTCTATAGAGCTGCGACAGTGTGGTCCATCTCTTCTGGAAGCACCGTGTCGTTTGACTTTGAGCCTATCGAGGGGCGATACGTCAACATTGTTCTGCCTAACACGCATCGAGCTCTCAGTCTGTGTGAGGTTGAGGTTTTTGCAGGTAAAAGACAGAAGCAGCATTTGTTTCTGTACACATTAGTGTGGGAATAACACTATCTTCTCTACTTTATTGACAGAATACGATCCTGCTTGTGTTCCGGGTGAGTGTTATTTCTAAATTTGAAAGCTCTTTGAGTAATAAACACACACATATTCTTAAGATGCCAAAGCTCATAACAGTGGGATTCATGTTTTGAAGCACAACAAAAGAAAATATGTGACTTAAATGTTCAGATTTCTTTCTCATGGGAAACAGGCAATCTCGCCCTTGGTGCCCAAACTGTCCAATCTTCCGTACATCCGTACAATCGACTCGATTCCCACAACGCTGTAGATGGAAACAGAGATCCAGTCGCCAGACATGGGTCGTGTAGTTTGACTAACTTTGGCAGCCCACCCTGGTGGAGGGTTGACCTGAAGAAAGTTTACAAATTAAGAAAGGTTACCATCACTGCTCACAGCCATCATCACCGAGGACAGATTCAGGATATAGAGGGCTCTCTGATTCGCATTGGCAACAGTCTGGAAAACAACGGCAACAACAATCCGCTGTAAGTTGCCTTGTCAAACACAGGCATCTCTCATAAGTTCACTGATGTTGAATATGATTCTTCACGCCTCGGTCAGAAGTATATCATCTCTTTGTCGGTGTGTTTTCTCCACAGGGCTGCGGTCATTCAGAACATTCTTCCAGGAACCACAAAAACCTTTGAATTTGCACCTATTTATGGGCGATATGTCAACATTGTAGGCAAACACCCATATCTGTGTGTGTGTGAGGTTGAGGTATATTGCTGGTGAGATACACATGTGAATAGAGAAGGTTTGTGTGTGTGTGTGTACTACACGCAAGTTAATAAAACACACATTCAAAAAAAGAAAATACAAATGAACTACTAACTAAATTAACTAAAATGTCTACCAATGTCAATAAATAAAAATATTATTACAATGATACGTTCTTGTTCTTTGCTCTCATGTCGTTTGTTTTGATATTTTACCTCGTCATGGTTCCTGTCTAGTCATGTGATTTCCAGAGAAACTGGGGGAAATAACTTAATCCAATCATGCAAATAATGCCAATAACCTCTATCTCGTATATCATATCTATGCTCAAACCCTGAAAACCTCCTTAAGAAATGAACGAAGAATCTCTGCTTTGGTGAGTTCTCTCAGGGTGTGATTTTAGAAACTTGTAGCGAGTACTAGTTTTAGTCGAACTTTGTGTTTGATAGATTAGCCATGTATGTAGTATAGAATAGCTCAATATACTCTTGTTTCGTTATCAAAGAATCGTTGTGTTGCATGTTGTAAAGTCAAACTTTGCCCAGCTTTCGTATTATTTTTGGTGGCCACGAAATAAAACAGAACTGGTTAGATAGACTAAATTGTGCTAAACGTTGGACGCATTGGTCAATAGAGTGTATTTTATGAAATTAGAATCAGTGTAATCAAATCTTAAGATTTGACCCCCTAAAACAGTAATGATCCCTTAAAAAATTAAAAGAATTTATGTCAAATCATGAACATTAGTGGAAGTAGGGAGCAATCACACATCAGACCAAAAGCCATTTATTAGTCCAAAACCAAAAAGAAACACGTGTTGTGAAACAAAAGCTGCATGTGCAGATAGGAAGATCAAATCAGTTATTGCAAAAGTGTTTTCTTGTATTTTTTCTTACATAGTGAGTTTATTATTTTGCAACAGATCTGCCCATAATCAACATGTCATGATCAACATTAAAGCAGGAACATGTGTTAATAAAGTGTTTATTAACACACTGAGCCACTATTATCATGTGTCTAAATAATAAGATTTATTCATGTACATTTAAATCATTTATTAATCATTTACTTAAACTTTCTGAATGATCTTATTAAACACTGACAACTAAACAACTGGTTTGTAAATAATGTAATTTTAACATTCTTGGGGCCTGTTCCTGTTTATTCTGATCTCATATTATCTTTGTAAGAGACATTTATTTTTTTTTAATACAGTACTGCATATATCTTCACTCACAGATCTGAGGTTCAGCTTCACTTAAACCGAGGACAAACAGGTGAGGGACGACGTGCTGCACAACACGAATAGACAGTATATATGAACAGTAAATACATGTACGATGAGATTAAGAGCATCTTCCTATTCGGAGCAAACATTTAAGAAGTATACATATAACAGTAAATAGTGCAGATAGGGGATGGGGTGTATGATGAGATGGGGGTAAAAAAAGTTCTGAGGTAGGATGATAAATATGTTCACTGAAATTGCACAGCAATTGTAAAAAGTTATTGCACATTGATCAATATGTTAAAGGTGGAATTTCACATTCGGCTGTTGGGGTATCGCACATTTGTAAGAAAAATTATATTGATATTGCACATTGAAATGTATGTTGCGTAAAGACCGACATAAGGACACCAAGACACCAGAAAGTGTTAACCCTATCCCTGCACTCGTCATCAAACTGGGTCACATTGAGTGAGTAAATTATTTCTGCAATTATTTCTGTTTGTCTTCAAGTGCATAATCTGTGTTTTACTTATTACAGGAGCTGAGGCATAAGGCATGTGCGGAGTGATGGTGTTTCACTCACGAGTGCTGGCAGGAGTGTGTATCAAAGGTGTAGTGATGTATGTCTCGAGACCACTTTTACATGGTCTTGGTCTTGTCACGGCCTTGACAGTCTTTGGTCTCGGCATCCTCGCGGTCTTGTCAAGTCTCGTGGTCTCAGACCGTCATAGTGGTTGAGCATTTAGCAGTACTACACGGCCAGTGATGCGCGGGTTGATCCAAAATGAGCGGGTGCCCGTGGTTACGAGCGGAGTGGAGCGGCAAGAATTTTCGCTCTGCGCTTAGAGCATTTCATGATCTCCCACCCCGCTCCCTCCTTACTTGATCCTCGCGCTCCATGTTCGCTTCATGAAAAAAAATTCTCTAATTAACACTCTACTGTAATTTTTCATTATTCATCATCACACAATTCTCTGAGAAAAACATCAACGTGTTTTAGTAGAACAGTAGATAGAGCCCAAGTCAAATATATATTGGCTATCATTTAGCTCTCTAATAGTGCAGTAACAGACCTCATACAATTGCTACACAAAGTTGATCTCACCCAGTCTGAAAAAACATTTACAGTGAGTAAGCTCAGTTAATATGTATTGAATGTAAACCCTAGTATGCTGCTGTTCATACAAGTTATTGCGTAGCTTCAACAGTCTGTTTTTTTTTCTCCGGTCTCGACTTGGTCTTGACATGGTCTGTCTTGGTCTTGTCTTGGTCTCGATACCTTCTGGTCTTGGTAGTGTCTTGGTCTCGGTTTGGGCGGTCTTGACTACAAGTCTAGTAGGGTGTCCATGCTGTGTAGGGCTATTGTGCCCTTATGCCCTGCTGTCAAGCCTCGGTTCCTGAGTCCTGATTGTAATTTTGTGTTTTGATCACTGGGTGGAGTGTGTGTCTAATGGGTATATAGTGAGACAAAGAGTAAGAGAAGGCAGGTGTGTAATGAGAGGGAAGCACAACATTTTTGAAAGTGTCTTTGGTGAATAGGTGGAGGAATCCAATGGCGTTTTATGTGCACGTGCAGCAGAGCTGGGAGTTAAAATGATCTATACGAACTGATTAATAAACCTTATGAAGCGGTATTTGGGGGATTAATGTAAGTGACAAAAAGAAGTTTATGTCACTACACTGATTCTGTGATATCCTTGATGACAGAATTAAATTTTTTTGATTGTGTTTCTATGTTTTCCTGCTTTGATAACAAACCTTGTTTTTATTGTAAAAATTTTTAATAAAATGTATGGTTTGTATGTCTACCTCTCTTGCTAATATATAGTGAACTGACCTGTGTTGCTTAAGACTAAATTGATCTAATCAAGGTTCCTGGGTTAGGTGGCGAAGTCATGCTATATTATTAATTTCTCTGCCACACTCATCTATCTCCAACCAGCTGTGACCCTGGAGCACGTCTATTATGTTTTTACAACTGACTAAGCGTGTTTAATGAATGAATAATTGTATGGGATTTCCTGAAAAATAAAATATATTAATTAATAATACAATAATTATAATTAAGAACAAAATAAATGGTAATTACAAAATAAAAACAAATATTCTGTTATTTATCTACAGCACAAAAGCAACAAGAACGAATAAAGTAAAAACAATTTACAGGTGCAAGTTCGGAAAGGTTCAGAGCATGACACAGATGGAAGCTAAGTTGTACTTACCTTCAGCAAAGTTTACTTTACTTTGCTAAAGGAAGACAGGCTAACGCACGTTCTGAAGCAGTATTAGGCCAAATGCGTTTCTGTTTGACCACTTCAGAAATCAACATTAATTATTATTTTGTTTCATTGCAAAATTTATTAGCCTATTTCTGTATTTCTATGTTCCTGACCATGTTTAGCATTCCATTTCATTAAATTCAAACAAAACTAAACATATTTGTTTATTTTCCATTTCTTTTTCAATTATATTCAAAAGGGAAGCAAGTGAAATGAATAACAGAGCAACTGGAAGAAGCAGGGAAAATTAAAACTACTTATATGTTTGCCTGCGGGCAAGGGAAAAACATGTCCAACGGCAGCAGACCATGCATTAACTGGATGACTTGCTTTATGTCCTTTAATATTAATCCAATAATTCATTCTTAATTTATACCTACGAAGATACAGCGGGGGCTCTCCAACTTCAACCTGCATAGCTGCAATGGAAGACGTTCTAAAAGCACCACACGCGTTCTCTTCTTCCCGCCATCTACAGCTATATGCCGTGTCAAACCCCCCTCCAGCGCCCTCTGGTGCCTTGCAGTAGTCAAGAGGAAATGAGTTTTTTCCAATGTAGTGCGAGTCCTCACTGATAATTCTAAGTGCTTGTCATAAAAGGAAATTAAATAATCATAAGATAAAAAAAAACAGGTTCAATATGTGACCCTGGCACATTTTGGTAGGTAAGTACTGCTGTGTTTTTATTACGTTGCTTTAGTTCCATGAGTCCAACATCCAGCTGTGCAAAAGACAATCTTCCTGAATAAACTATTAAGCTTATAAATGCTGTGTTTATGAAATCGTCTACTTGTTAAACACCACTTAGGAAATATTAGAGAAAAATGTAAATTCTATTTTTTTATTTTATTTTATTTTTAATTTATTCTTAAACTGTAGATTCTAGACCTTCAGCATCAGCCAGTATTGAGATGTAGAAGGAGAAAAAAGAGTTTTATAATTGATGATGTAAATGATGATTAGCACAGATATCTGCTCGTCTGTACTGAGACACTGAACATGAAGAGTACTGGGAGATTGAGGGGAGAGATGGTGGTATGAATATTGCAGTGTCATATAAGAGCATCAGGAGGAAAGGACAGAGTGATGAGTGTGTGTTTGGACGTAATGATCAATCCTGGAGTTTGAGCTGCACTCCCTTCCGATACTCATTCTGGCACAATAACATAGAGACTGATCTCTCTAAAGCAGAGGATGTGGATGATGATGATGATGATGATTTTGATTTTATCTACAGAGTAGGAGTGTTTGTGGATCCTGGAGTAGGAATGTTGTCCTTCTACATAGTCTCTGACACAGTGAGTCTCATCCACACAGTCCAGACCACATTCACTCAGACGCTCTGTCCTGGGCTTGGTGTTGGTATTGCAGCATCAGTGAAACTGTGTTGATGAGTCACTGAAGAGAGATTGTACCCATGATGCCTTGAGCTGGATTATAAAGGTGTTCTTGAGTCTCTTGACGACGTTATTATAAACATAAATCATAAATGTATAACAATCCTCACCTAGATTAAACCATTAACCATTATAAAAATGTATTAAAGAATAAAATGTGAAAAATGTCCAAAATTTCAAAATGTTTATGCTTTTTAATCACTTTTGAACTGTAAGCCACAAAAAAAAAAAAAAAAAAAGTTTTTCATTTCGTTCCTCTGGTTCATGCCGAGTCGAACGGACACCAAAATGTAAAAAAATCGTAAGGTTTAGTGGGTTTTTTTTGCCGTTTAAAATTTTTCATAAAACATACTTTTTTCAAACTCATATCCTAGACGGTTCATTCAGTTTTCATCAAATTTGATCCAGATCATCTTCACTCCATGGAAGCAAAAATTCGTCCAACCACTCTTGAATAATAAGAATGCTACGAAATGCACTCAAAAATCAACAGGAGGCTATATCTCTGAAACGTTTAGGCGTATTGCAAGAACTGAGGCTATCTGCAGTGTTTCAGTGCTGTACCACCTAGTGGTCAGGAGATATGAAGAATGGCAATTTTGGTTCTGAAACTGCTAAAATGTTACATTTTTTTTGAAGCTGGCAAAAGATATGGATTTCGTGTTGATACACAAAATGGATTTTAGTTAACGCATTAATCAATTTGCTGGCAAGATGCCAAACTGCATCTGAGGGCTGTATCTCTGCATAGGTCTGACATATTTACAACAAACTTTGTACTTGCCATTGTCACCTCACACTGGCCAGGCCACATCAATTTGGTAACAGCGCCACCTACTGGTGAAGAGCAATAAGCTATTCTTTAACCTTTAATTTGCTTAGAACAATGCAAAAAATCTGCCAATGGGGTAAGCAAAATATTCTTATTTCAGACAGGAAACAAGATTATTTAGCTTGTTTCAAGTAAAAACTCACTTAATTTTAGCTTGTTTTTTTCTGAAAACAAGACAGTAGTTTTGGGAGATTTTGTAGAGCTTTTGTTTCTGTGGACAGTTTTTCTGTAGCAGGAATGGTGGGTTTTCTTGTTAAGTTGTTAGCGATCACAATACAAATTACAGTGAGCTCCAAACGAGTTACACAAACTAGTTTGTTTACTTTAATAAATGAGGCATTTAAAAACAGCAGAAAAAAATCGAAACAATTTCAATTAATAAACTACACTCAATATGGCTTTTTCGAACAGCGCTTGGAACAAAAAACTAAAAGGTTTAATTATGAGGGTTTCTGCACAGAAATACTAACATGTTCACCTTTTCTGGTTTTAATAAGCTACGAAGTGGAGTAACGACATTACCCGCTGTGCTAAACACACGTTCAGATGGAGTACTGGTAGCACATATGCACAAATATTTCCAACAAGTGAGTGGGTCTTCTTCTCCATCAATAAGCATTTCCTGCAGGTACATTGACATCTATAAACTCTGCCAATGGCTTCAACCCACTATTAACTGCTTTCAGAACGCTTATGTCCTGCCATGTAAGCCTGGGAGCTTTTAATCCTGAGCAAACACCCATTTGATGGCTTGCTCCTACTCCAGAATCCTCTCTATTATTCGCTGTTTGGAGCCCCATCGTGTTGCTTTTCATCCAACTTCTAAGACCATTTTTCTAGTAAGGGGGTAACAAAAAGGTACATCGCCTTCAATTCGGTGAGCACACAATATCAAATTAGCATGTAAAATACTTGCATCATTGGGTTAAGTTATCTTAATTTTCTATTAAATTTTAATTTTCAACTAACAATCCACAAATCTGAGAAAAGAAAAGAATCTTGTTTAAAAAAAACAAACAAACGATAAACAAATAACGACTTGATATCAATTTCTATGAACAAATTAAAAATAGTAATAAGAATAATGATTGGGGAATGAGTTTGGTATTTTGTGCATAAATTAAAAAGAAGGAATAAAAAAAATATGACCAAAATCAATGTCAAATCGTTATTTATTTTTTGGTTTTGTAAGAAAAATATGGTAAAAGCTGTTTTTTTTATGATTAATTATAAATTAATTAAACGAATGATACGTGGACTTGCACATTAATGGTTAGGCTTATCAGAGTTTTAAAGATTACCATGAACAAGAAGTGCTGAGGGAGTTTTAGCTCTTCTTGTGCTTTGCTCAGCTCTCGTCTCCTCCACCAGCTGTGGGAAAAAGCAGTGTTGACTGTCATGTAAACTTATTGGTGTCATATTGTATTGTATTTGTGTTGTATTACAAATCCTGTGATGCTGTATTGACAAGTACGTTTAGGGTCTTTGTTGTTTTGTACTTTGTTGATTCAGTCCAAGCTTAAGAATACTAATTTCTCTCATCCAACTCTCTCTTTCTCCAAGCCAGATGGGGCTTTCATTTTAAAGTGTATCAGCATTTTGAGCAATCTTTGAGTATGTAAAAATGTAACAATTAAAATAGTGCATAGGCAAATACATGTTTAAATATCGTAATTCAATAAATGATAGAAAAAAAGTAACTTTAGCAATAAAGATTTTAATTCAATATACAAAAATACAAATAGAGAAATTATTTTTAAAAGATAGTCCAGAAGTATCCAGAAGGTGGCGACAAATCTGTCTTAATAAAAAAAAAATAACAAATCCAATTTGTTGATGCATTATGATTATATGAATATGATTTCATACTATAATGTACACAAACCGATTACAGTTATTAAATGTTTTGTCATTATGTTCATTGTTAAAGAGACACCAATCTTTCCCTGAGCTTGTGTGTAATTATAAATGTATCAGGGAGAGCATTAAGAAGATGATGAGAGGGACCTGTGCACAAACACCTCACAGCTTCTCAACATTATCTACTATACGTTTATCTTCAGTGCAGTGTTGACAGAAGAAGAAACTGCTCACGATGTCTCTTATTTCAAATTCAATTTGGACAAAAGAGTGCTAAATCAGTAAGTGCTAATAAATGCTAATATTTTGCAAAACTCTTGCGGCATTATTTTGAGTTACAGAAATGGTAAAGGACTGATTAGAATCAGTGTTGGTCACTCCACCTGTCTCCTCTCGTTCAGTATATGTCTCTCTGACTGTTTATCTATGTCTTACGATGGGTAGTTTTACTGTCATTTCTCTCTCCTGAAATACTGCTGTAATATACTGACCTCTAGAGGACAACAATCATGTCAAAGGGGCCATGAGGTAGCTTTAATCAAGATAATTTATTCAGACAGGTCAAAAAACATCATTAATGTAAATGCCCACATAAGAAAAAATGAAAACAACACAAAGAAACCAAGGGTAACCCTAGCAAGTAAAGACAGAAGTGGCACAAAAGTGTTCTCACAGCAGCCAAGCTAACACACTACAAACCCACAGGAAGAAAAAAACAAGACAGATAAAAATGATCAAACCACCACAGAATCTCAACCACACTGCGGAGAAACCAAAACTGAACCTACAAAAGAAGAGAAGAAACGATTAGAGTCACTGTTACATTTCTCTGGGCTCCAATCTCTCAATTATTGTAATTATAACTGTTTCTTTGTAGAAACTGTTATGAGGCCTTGACACATTCAACTGTTTCAGTGTTTCACAAAGCCTCGTTCTGGCCAGCACTTATATATACATGGAATGCAATTAATAAAAGTGATGAGAAAACAAGTGCACACCTCACAAATAAATCCCATCACCTAATGTTCTTCTCAACGCTCTATATTCACCGCGACATCCCCGAGATTAAAAGCAGAAGTAAAAACAGAGCGAAAGTACTTCCTTATATAACGCTGGAGCTGCTGGGACTTGTAGCGGCCAAACCAAATCTCATGAAACTCAGTGGTTGCCAGATTGGGCTTGATTGTCCTGATGTTGATGTCTTGGCTGCTTTTGCTAATCGCGGTCAACAGACAGTGATGATTCAGTAGTGAGGGGTTTTTAGCACGATGATAACAGATCTAGAAGTGTATAAGTTATTGTGACTAAGTAAGGTAAAGAGTAGTCTCAGCCTCGTCTGATGCATATGGTCATCAAATGATTGGTTGAATTTTATTGGATTTCCGGGGGGACGCGAGTGTCACATTTATTTTCAGTCTGCCGGGACGTGGGATTGCGGAAGAAAAACTTGTGTTTACATGAGTGACAATAAGCATTTATTAAGATCAGTTAAACGATTCTCAAAAGTATGCGAGGTTCATGGCATAGACTTTTTAAGAGATGTCCAGGAGGTTTGTTTGAGGCACTTAGTGGAGACAAAAAGAGGTCTTTTAGCCTGTTTGCGGACGGGATTTGGGAAGAGTATTATTTTCCAAGCAAGATCGCCAAACTTGTGTCATGAAGAACGCCAGCAAACTCCTAAAATAGTAAATTCAGCTTTGTCTTTAGAGTCGTGTCCACAAAATAATCTGTGTTTTTTAGTTTTAGATGCTTTGAAGGTCTCTGAACAAAATCTGCATACGTTTCCAATTGATTTACTCTGTGTTTTGATCAGATGTGGTAATGCAGACGCTATTGTTGTTATACGTGCACGAACATTTATACGTGTTTTCTTCTACTTTGATTTTCTATGCTGACTAACTTGTTGCACGCCGATCTGTTGTTGTGGGGACATTTCCACACCCCGAAACGTGACGCTGAATGAAACAAACTGTGATTGGTTGTTTGACATGTCAGTCAAACGGCCTTATGGGCGGGCCTTGGCCAAAGAAAGCTGCGATGAATTCCAGACCTTCTAGGTAAAGAGTGCAGAGTGTTAGCACTGCAACTTCAAAATAAGAGCACAGTTAAATCAAAATCTATTTATACGATCCTGTCTTTTAACTTTTACACTCTTCAGATTAATATATCCTTGAAATCTGCTGGAAATCTCTTTATTTGCCCCTATTTTTTGTGAGCTTTTGGGTTAAAAACTTCCATCCAATCTGGCAACACTGATTACACTCAGCTCACTGTTTTTTTCAGGAAATGAGTTTGGGTGTTGAACGAGAAGCCTACAAACGTCATAATTCTCACGGTAAATTAAGAAATCTACATCTACATTTAGTTATTTTGCAGTTCCAGATTTTTCAGACAGAGAAAGTGCTTGTAATACCAGCCTTAGGCTGGAATAAGCAAAGAGAAACAGAGATGAGAGAGTTTTCGGTTGTTGTGTGAAGACTGACAGATAGGGTTTGGATAATCATTCAGCCAGGAACAGTGAAGGAGAATGTCCTTGAGAGTGATTTAGAGCCTCTCTGTGATAGCACCACCAAGAGTGAATCACTCACAGATTTCTGGAGGGGAAGTGGAAATGCAAATTAAGATAAACTACTTCCTAAAATACTGACCTCTCTACAGCTAAAGTTCAGTTCTAGACCTTCAGCATCAGCCAGTATTGTGATATTAGCTTATCCAATGTTTTGTGCTCATTAATAACACATGTTTGTGTTCGTCCAGTGAAGGGTGATGG
>JAUCNO010002379.1:0-12307 GCA_032353835.1 Enteromius viviparus
TAACTCAATTACTTTTTGGCAGAAGTAATTTGTAACTGTAACTAATTACTTTTTTAACGTAATATGACAACACTGGTGGTCAGGTGCCTTCAGTAGGCTCTTTGAGTGATGATGATGATGAGCCTGTGTTTGGCAGGTCACTAGCACAGATGGTGAGAGCCTCGCCTTCCCGCTGCTTCCCAGTCGGCTTTACTTTTTCATTCGACGCCTGACATCAGTATCATGTCTAAGCGAATCGGCTGTTCATGCGGAAGAAGTCGTCAGAGAAGCTTAGAGAAACAACGCTTGTACACACCTGCTCCCCACGGAGAGAGAGCTAAGTTTAGGCGGGAACAGTAATGTAGCAAACTTCTTAGCTAACAAAACATGCAAAAACCCGGCATATCTTACCAGCTTGCATCATGTCGCACAGCATGTCCTCTAAAAGAAACAGAATGTTCATTTTAAAATTCACTTATTGACTACGTGCTGGAAACAGCGACAGCATTCACTTATACACACATAAACAACCTCTTTATTCCCTTCTTTCCTAAACTGGAGTTCAAGTCGACAGATGACTAAATGACATTATTCTCTGCTGAATAGATGCTCCATCTTGCTCGCATAACGGCAGAGGAGCGCGGTCATTGTGCGCATCTTTGGTATGCATCAAATACAGTTCGGTGGGAATGGAGCTGGCTATGACTGGAATAGCAAATGACCTTTGTTGTATTGATTCTGGCGTGGGCTACACAAGGCTGTCAGACCATCGCAGAAGCGCTAGGGCCCTTTAGGAAACCGAATGAAGCCGTGAGCCGCTAACTGAACACTCTGCACCATAGAGTTTTGTTGGGAACAGCTTTTAAAGGTGCAATAAAGACTTTTATGCGCATTTTTACTGCATCAATTAAGCTTACGCTCCCTGCCCAATACTCTATATTGCCATGTTAAACAGAATTATAAATTTATCCTCCACTATGCAAATGTTGAACCTTCAATTGATGGTCTCCTGGAAATGGATGACATTAGTTATTCTATAAAGTTTGGGAGAAGTTCATCTGTGAAATCAAAAGAGAAAACTGATGAATATTAATATTTAGCTTTCTGGAGCTCATTTTTAATATTGGTAGAGAAAAGATTTTGTAAGCAGGATTTCCAAGGTCATGGAAAACCTGGAAATATTATGCACTCAAAATTATTACTTAATGAGTAAAATATTTAAAAATCACTGAAAATTTTTAACTGAGTTTTTTACAAAATCTATTTAAATGGCTGGAAATTGCTCTTAGTGAATTTTGTTTACTAAATTCTTGTAGAGTTATTCCACATGGTTGGAAAACGTGTGCGGAAAATGTGTGGAAAACTAGTGTGAGATTTCTAAGACACTGTGAAGACATGTTGGTCATGGCATATTTGGGCAAGACCGAAAATGTAATGTACACAAATTTAAACACATGCATCTAGCCACACTAGATTCATTTCATGCATTTTCACGTTTCCAAAATGTCAGAGCCCAATTTGGGATGCAATGCAAGCACATAATGTAAAATATCTTCTATGGTTTGTTTTCTGTTCAGCCTCTGTTGAAAAGCAAAGCAAATGTTTGAAGATAATCTGCTGAGCAAGTTACTGTAGACCTCATAAACAGTATTACAGCTAGCTACCGAATAACAACACATCTGGTTTAATGGCATAGACATTTGAAGGTAACGTTCATCCCCCTTGAGTACAATCAAATCAATGCTTTGCACCAAGTGTAACCCTGTGGTTTCATTTAACAGAAGATAACAAAAGTAGAGGTTATAATTAAAACCGAAGTGGAAGCAGTGCTTGGAGCAGATGGCTTGCTTTGGTAGATCTTAAAGTGGACCATAGGCAGAAAATAAATTAGAAGAACGTGCCTCTATGGAAACGTCAGAACAAGGCTAATCACTCTGTTGTTTACCAAACTTTGAGACCATGCTTGGATCAAAAAGAATGGCAAACACAGAGAAAGCAGCAAATTAAACCTCTGTCTCAACGCAGCTGTCTTCTATTGTGAATATAGTATCGATCTTTTGACCGTCGGTGCAAAAGACTAGCTTGAAGCTTTAAACACCACCTCCATTTTCAGTTCAGTCAAGACTTGTGATTCCACCACAAACAAATCCAATAAGGTTCAACCCATTTATACACGGGCAGTCCTACAAAATCAATGTGGTTTGGGATACAGCAAGAGTGTGGAGAAACCCTACAAGGATCAATAGCACAATAACACACCTGGAAAAAGCCCGAGAGTGACACAAAAGAAACATCTGAACTCCAGCTTGTTTATGCCATCCAAAGAGATCTGCTGTCAAAAACCTGTATGCCGATTACAAAGAAAAACTGCGGGGAACAGCAAGGAACAAACGGTACACGTGAAAGCAATGGTAAACACATCATCTACTTGAAAGACAAAAAGGGCGCACGTCAGTCCTGGGTGTAGCGGTTTATTTACATCCCTGCAAACACAAAACACAATAATTCAAGGTGGACTCTTCACAGCTTGCGTGCATGAATTATTTGCAATTCATAAATTAAAGATTTGCGTCTTTGTCGCTCCTCGTCTTGGCCAAGGTCCCGGTATTATTCAACAGAGAGGTGTTGAAGAAACAGTGGGTGTGGGTCGTGATATTGTTTGGGCGCACGCGTGACAGAAAACAGCAGGTAAGCGCAAATGAAACAGTTTGATAAAAACATAAACATGTCTCGACATGACCTAATAATTCAAAGAGAAATGCAACAGATCCTGCGTTTGAAAGTCAGAAGAAACCCATCTGAAATTCTTTTTCTTCTACTCTCGAGCGTAAAAGTTTCGGAGGCAAAAAAATCCCTTATTTATGAATGCAAAAATATTTTTTTGGGGTGCCCTGTGCTGGGCGTGCAACCCGCTCGTGTTTGTTCATAATCGTCTTTGCTTCTGTACAAACAAGCTGCCTCAACAAAGCGAACCGTATTGATCTTCCTGCTTTCTTTTCAATCCCTTGCTCCCACGAGCCTTCAAAAGAGTGCATGTTGTTCCATGCGGTGCTAATGAATGGGGTACACCTGCGTGTTCCTCTGTCCCAAGTCTCTTCGTACCCCGCGTGTTCCTTCAGGCTGAGAATGTCTCGCGCTTATCTTCCCCAGGCACTCATCGTCACGTAGAGACGAACCTTTCATCCATCTTCTCACCCTGGCAACGCGACCAAGTGCGACAACAACCAAGACCTTGAGTCTCTAACGGTCCTCTCTCTTATAATCATCTTGTTATTCTTTATCGTCACTTACAGATGTTACGGATGGTGAAGTTTGGCCTTCGGAGATATCAGAAACATAGTTACGTCAAACTGAGAGGGTTTACCTCCTGTAAGCGCTAGCCAGATACATCTTTCATTACTTCTCTCTTTTCATCATGTGAGACTATACGAAGGGAGTCATGGCTAAAGAAGCTGATCAAAGGCAAAACCTATCAAAAACCATTTATTTCTGTTCACAGAAACTCATCATATTCACCGCACATTATACCGATGCAAAAGATCCATGAGTTCTACAGCCAGTCATGTCGTTCAAAACCCTTAAGCAAAATGGCTGCCATGCAGTTTCATATCTCAGAATCAATCCGACAGCAATGTCTGAGTAACGCTACTCTCGGTCGAAGTACAAGGTCTGATTTGGCCCTCAGGCGCTGCAATATGATCTGCCTTCCACATCAGAGTGAAACGCATTTCGTTTTTCATCTCCATTCATCTGTATGCAGAAGCACGTGGTCAGCGCACATTGGTATAATTCATTGAGTCAAGCTAAAAATCAAGCCAATTCCACTTGTATCAGGCCTTTGTATTTAAACACGAAATTTCAATTCCAGAGTCGGAAGTCAACATTTAATCAGTATAGAAGCTGGACGGAGTGCATTTCTTAATATTCAAATTAACAATGCTGTTAATCCACTGATGCATCTGGTAAACACATTGCCATAATTGCACAGACCTGACAAACTGTCGTTCAAACATACAAACCATTATCTGTGCAAATCGGAGATGCTTCAGACATCCTTGCCTGTCTAAAATGCACAACACTTACGCAGTTGTGAACAGAGAAATTAAACCAACAAGGAAATTGCTATTGATCCATATTCTCTGAAACTCTGCCACATTATGCTTATGATATGTAGCCTTCGGTTGTCAATAATGCATTCATGTGGAGATAAAATATGCGGCTGTTAAAATTCAGCAGTGTGTTCAATGTACATGCATGAAAGCTAAACCCTGTCGAGCACTTCAGCCTCTTCACAAAACTAATGTGAGACAGAAAAGACATTGAGGAAGAAAGAGCCAAATCTGCATTATTATACGCTGCCAGCAGCCACTGCTGGGCTCTGTCTGGGTTATAAGCAGATCTCCCAGTCAATTACGGGTGATACAGAATGACAGAAGCACATTTCTCCATATGGCTATCATAGCATGACTGTACACATCGTCCCTCTGCCGCCCTCTTATTTACGTTTGCATGTGTTTAGCTAGAGTAAATCTCACAAACAAATGAGAGAGTCATTGTTCAACGTGAAAATAAGAGAGAAAATAAATAAGGAAAAATTATATTATTAATTGACATTTCATGACAAATAGATGTATGCAGGAAAAATGTATGTAGTACAGTAAATTCATTATTTTTTCATTTAAAATGTGCATACATTTGCACAGGCAAAAATCAGTATGACAAACACTACCATGTATATACTTAGAATTCAGCCTGGTCTCATTAAAGTGCATATAAATCATTTTATTTATACATCTATTTGAGATCCTACTCCAACTCTGTGTTTATTTTTTAGGTAACCATATATGTAAATTCATCAACGCCTACATTTTATCTCTAATCCATGACTGATGTGCATGGAAGCTTCCTATGACGCAGTGAGGGAGAGATGACACAGATACTCTAGAGCAGGTCACAGGGGCCGATGAAGCTCAGCTGTGGGAAGCGCCGGGCTCATGTGAAGACTCTGGCATAATGAAGAGCCATTCAGATCAAAGGTGACAGGACTCAGCCGTAAGAGCGGAGGGGGGCTGTATAGCCGTCCTCAAAATAAAGCACTTCCTCTGAGTAACAGGAGGTCAGATCTGTCTAAATAACACATGCAATCACAAACAAGCTTAAACATTCAGGTGAATGCAGGTTAGAGGTTATATCATAGCTTTTTTTCTTCAAATTCAATCTTTAGGACTATTTAAACCAATAAAATGTTGTTTAAAATCTTATACTACTTTTGACATTGTAACTCTTAATAAACATTAAAAGAGTCTGTAACACTTCTATTGCTCATGGATTAGGCAACATCATTGATTAATTATCTATTAATCTATTAATTAGGCAACATCATTGAATATTACATATCAATGTAGTGCAAGCTAATTAATATTCATTAGGTTCAGTATTTGCCATAGACACCTAAATATCTTGACCCTTTCCCCTCGAAAACATCCAGCAGCGTTTACTGTCTGTGAAAACCCTCCTAAAGTCATTTTTTGCAATTTACTGTTATCTACATAAAAATCATCCTTTATAAGCAAAAGAACATTATGTGAAAATGTAACGTTGATATCTGTAATATTGACTGAGTACGGTCATATACTAAAATTAATGGTTGAAATCAACCTTTGAAGCTTGTTGTTGTTAGGAGGGTTTTCATAAACAGGGTCACATATATATTTGTGTATTATGTCCATACTAATAACATCAGCAACATCACAATGCCATTGATGATGTCATTAAGGGAAAAAAAAATTACCTCTAATGTTGTTTTTCATAAAGTATTGTCCATTATTGTATGCTTTACACACTGAACTCTCAGGAACCACTCCAGAACATCCAAAAAAATAATAATAATAATTTATTAAAAATAATAAAAATTTCAAGATTTCATGTTTTAATTTATTTATTTATTTATTTATTTATTTATTTATCTATCCATTTTTGTTCATACTACAATAATACAAAAACAATAAAAACATAAAAAAAATATATATAATAATAATTTAGGTGTAAAACTCAAATTTTAATCAACAAAAAAAAATTAGCAGAACATAAATGGAAAAGGAACCAGCAATTTCGTAATCTCACTTCCACACCCATTTATCTGAACAAACTGTGCCACGTGCGAGGTGTAGTGAATGCATTAAAGTCTAAGGAGTCTCATTACACTTAAAGAATGCTTACAGGTCACATTCAGCTCATGCCTCTAAGTCAGGAGCCTGAATGCCTGTCCTCCACGTTTGTATTAGAAATTGCCACATTATGCAATTTTATGCTCCATAATCAACTCCTGAGGGAGGGTTTTATTCGTGGCATTGGCTTCTTTTTCTCTTTCCCAATACTTCCCTCTCTTTTCCACTCTTCACTGTCCTGCCGTGGAGGAGGCTGAAACTGTGGGAGAGGTCTGTAGTAATTTGATTCTGTCCAGTTTTGATCACTGATTGCTGAGAGATTTTACCATTCTTTCTTTCTGTTTGTCAGAGTCTTTCTGCCAGGAGACAGTTTCATTTCTCAGAAAATAATTTCACAGTTGTCTCACAAATCAAAGGGCCTCTTCTATCCATTCGGGGAAATCACTCTCAGAGGACAGGTGATTTTACATCTTCCTGTTCCTAGATTGGAAAATAAAACCTTGTGAGATTGGTAACATCACTGGACATCTTGGATCTAGACTGATATTTAACGGTTGGTTGCAGTTTAGTGCAGACATAAACAAAAATTCTGTAATGTTTTCTTGTGCTATTAAATAGTGAATATCAGTTTGTACATTTAATTCATTTCTGTTTCAAATTAAAAACTCTTATTTAACTCTTCAAGTCTTTGTAAAAATCTAAATAAAATTATATGTTTGACAACGACTCTACACTAGACAAAAATAAATAATACTATGGACAATTATTATTAATAATAATAAATATAGCATTTTCTTAGCTACATGTTCCAGTCCTAGCACCATTATGTCTCTCAGCAGATGATAACTGAGCTAAACCAGATTTCAAAAGAGTCCTGGGATAAACAATCCCGAGGCTGAACAAAATGCACAGCGTCTAAACCGATCCCACCCTTGAACATTTCAATTCATTCATCTCCCATACAAAGCAAATTGCACTGAATGAATAATGTAAAGCATGTGTAACTGCCGGCGCAGGTAACACGTACCGGCAAAGCCTTGTGTCCTGCCAACCTGAATTATCGTCATGTGGGTCATTGTTCTCTGATGAATCTAGCGCTGTTGTCAGAGTAAAGAAGAGATCCACACTCTTGGATGCGTATGTGTGTGTGTGAATATTTGATGTGAGGTTGATCTCGGGATGGGGGCGACTGGTTTGTATTCCGCTGCTGGGGCAAAGCTTCTTCGCTCATTCTAGTGGGGGACAAGGGGGTAGCGAAATGCTGGCAAAATTGCCTAATGAGGCATGAAGGCAGGGCGGACTCCTGCAGAGCAATTACCCATCCCCAGGTAGCAACAGCTGCAAGCTGACTTAATGGAGTTGGTGATCCAGTGGCTGAATTATGATGACAGAGTGATTACCATAGCTGTGCCGGCCCGCTGTCCACTTTAGGTGCCTCAGGACTCTGGAGAGGGAAAAAATTTAGGAAGGAAAGTAAAAAGTAAACATAAATGATACCTGCTGCTTCCCTGAGGTGTTTTTGCGTTTGCCAGTGAAAGGACTAAATATGCTGCGTTTGTGCTTTGGCCAAAGAGTAGCAGGTAGTGGACATCCTTTACGCCTCATGGTGTGCTTGATGAGTTCCGGATATACGGATGCTGTTTAGGAGGATTTTAGCCCCTCTGTCTTTCATCTCAGGCCCTGTGATTATGTGATCTCTTGACGTTTACTGAATACAACAGCACGATAATTATCATTATTGTTATTTTGCTCCTAATCCTTTCATTACTGGTGATTAAACAACTTTAATGATGATAATACTTAACATTTGTTACATTAAGTATAATCCTTCGCTGTAGTCAATTTTGGACCTCCTGAAAGACCTATAATCATGTTTAGTATAGAGCTCTGACAGAAATCTCTCATCTGAAAGCTCTTCATTTTAGTAAAATGAATAAATGCAATTAAAACAAATTGGTTGGTTGGTCAGAAGGACAGACGGACAGACAGACAGATATTTTTTTTTAAGTAAATGCATCCTAACTGAAAAAAAGTACGGTCACACTTTAGATAAATGTAGGTGCTGGGTAAGGATTCTACAATATGGCCATGCATTAATGTGTGCTTATAAGTAAAGATGAGAAGTTAATATGCTACTTGCTAATTAGCAACTATAGTCAATAATAAATAGTGTCAAAATCTAAAGTGCCACCAAAAGTTTATTAAAAAAAACAAAAACAAAAAAACAATATTGCCTCCAATCCTTTGAACAGCAGTGTATAGTGCAATAACTGAAGTGTTGCATGTTTAAACCCCATAAGGTTTTGGACAATCTATGAACTACTGCTAATTTACCCTTTAGCGCACTTTTCCACGGGGACTGACCTTGTAATCTCCTTCCGCAATGCTTTGTGGAACCTGTATGAAAGTTGCAGAAACGATTTCCCCCAGGCCTAGTCCAATCCAGAGAAAGCAGCAACCACTGGACTAGTCAGGACCATGTGCTCCAGTGCATTTGTAAAAGCATTTGACCTTCCACTGCCCCGTACTTGTAAAGCTGCCAACCTTCATTTAGCATCAGACTAACCCTCCAAAGCCAGCCTACACGAGTCACATTCAGAAACATTAAAACAAAGCCAGTGAGCTGATTATCAAGTGGAGCCAATGTCTAAAACATGTTTGACAGCAATGAATAACATTACTCTTCAAGTTTTCTCCCAATGCTGTCGTGTAAATAAAACACTTTACTTTTAGACTATCACTGTTCTGAAATTTATATGCAATATCATCTCTGGCAATATTCCTATAGATGTGTATAGGAGAAATCAATACCAGCACACCTCCTCCACTTGAGGAGAGATGTATTCCTCCACTTACAGGGTTGAGAGGTTACTCAAATGAGCAAAGAAAATTACATGGCCTTAAAGTGAAAGGCTACTACCAAATACAGGCTCAAAATAGCATGAAAATAAAGAAATGGAATCCCAGAGCGTTTTCACACTGCCCACATTCTCCACCAAACTCCCGCAGACTCGAAAATCTAAATCACCATGCGGAGAACCAGCTGGGAGAGAGAGATTCTATTTCCAATCTCCACAGAGGCACCGAGGCTGAGGTAGAGTCCGCTCACGCTTGCATGGACGGCGAGATCTCCGTGTCGTGCTGACCAAGATTCTATGGTAAGGCCTTCCTGATAGGATTTTAAAGCTTTTAAAGCACTGTTATGATAAATGGATCAAATCCTGTTTAAGAAAATAGGTCAGAGATCTGCTTTTGCAAACTGTAATAACTGCGGGGCAGGTGGGAAAATTGGCAATGCTGAATAAATCATATCTCGCAGGTATACGCGGTCCCGCGGGGAGAAATCAGCCTCGGGTATCCGAAGATTTGCGCGCTTGGCGAGGCTTCAAATAAGATTTCCGACCTAAAGCTTCACCTCTATGCCGCAAATGGTCCTTGGAGGTTGATTCTGAGCGCGAGCGAGATGCATGACCCCTGAAACCTCACTCTTTAAATCAAAGGCACTAACGTGAACGTGGCGCCATGTGGGGAGGTGCGTTAATTACAGTGTTAATGCAAAGAACACTAGAAAGCGGTGGATGGTATAAAGGAGGCGATAACTCTGGATATAAAGCTGTCATCTGCACTGTAAAGGCTGACCGTGTGTCCTTGGAGCCCACAGCAAGTGTTTGTGTGCAAGAAAAGACTCTTGTGTTGCCCCAAGGGAGGTTGAAGGGTAAAAGAAAGCCTTTCAGATCACAGCACTAGAAGAGATCTGCGCTGGAGGTTATGGAGGTTAAATAGATTTATGGAGGAAATTGCACTGAGATTCAGATTTGGGGCCCCAATCATATTACTTCAACAACCCAGGGTTGTATATCTTTTTAGATGGATCCATATGTAGGTAAACAAACGCAGACTTCCTAATGCACGCAATATCTCATGCAATAAAGGAAATATACATCTTTCATCTTCCCTGCTCTGAAGATTGCGGTTAAAACAGAAAGCTGCGTGAGAAAATAGGCTTTGCTAATCCTCTCTGGGAGCGTAGGGCTGTTTGCCACAGATTGCATTCTCGGCACAATGCACAAGGGCATCATTGGAGGGCCCTGAGGAGACACTGAACGGGCTTCAAAAACATCTGATAACGACAGTGAATCCAGCCAATCAATCGGCTGATGCGCTGCGGTCGTGGGTCAGAGCCAGTGCCGAGGGCTCCCACATATGCACATGCTTATGCCAGCAGAAATGGCAGCTTCACTCCATGCGCTTTACTCTACAAAAGACAACTCCAAAAAGCATTGAGGGAAGACCTGACTGATAAAAAATGAGAAGAAATTAGCATACGATGCATAACATCCACAAGAGCACCCACAGCGGCAAAGAAAACTAGACGAACCCATATGGTTCCCTTTCTGAATCATCAAACATTTCATCGTGTTTTTCTATTTCTAGTCTATAAATGTTAAAGGAATATGCCACCAATAAAAACAACCAAGCAAAATAAATAAATCTGTCAGTTGTATAAATCTGGAAATACACCGTTGATAAAGAAAATAAAAAACAAACCAAAAAAAGTCTACATAGTTTAAAAAGTTTATCTATAATATATAATTGGTACTAAAATGTGCTTAATAGCTTGAAGAAAATGCTACAACAATCACAATGCAAATGTTACATTTCTGAAATGCATCATTTCTTGTGATTTAGGGGTGAAATATGACTAATTTATACAGGTGATTCTCGTTGTACAGTAGCAGGTTGGGATTACACAGAGCTGTGACATTTATCTTCTAGTAACCTCACGATTAGCCAATCCAGCTCGACCCCACACTGTCATTTGGATGACTGTGTCTTTACGTCATCATTATCCACTGAGACACTACAGGCAATTTTCAACTTCCTCGATCTGAGCGGCTATTCATGAGGACAGGGAATGTTGAAGCAGGAGAAGAAAAAAAGTGTGTCAGGCTTCATTAAAAGACACCAGGACATCAAATGGAGAAAAACCTCTCCTGAGCTGTGCTAAATTTGCAAAAGCTCCAGCTTCCTGTAGAGTTTCCACTCTCCACCGCACACGTAGCGTAGACGAGAGAATTCCTCATTCAAACAGGCCACAGAGGAGAAATAAAAGAGACCTCATTCCACAAATCAGAAACGGTTTGAAAAGTTATCTGAGATGAGTGTCGCGAGACAAGCTTAAGGAGAAAAATGAACTGTCCCCTTTTTTACAATACGAATTGATGTTACTACTGAGACCGAAAACAGGAAAGGCAGCTGATTTGTTCCTTAAAAGCAATCTGAACAAAAGCCAGCATGAACACAAGCCACGCGACAGGTTTGATGGGTAACGTTAACAGCCATGCAGACAGGACGGACAGCTCTCCGTTTCACATCCACTAAGATCAACTAGGCTGCCAACTCCAGTCAGTGAGGGACAAAACTGCTAAAATGAACTAAAGAACACAGCAGAAGAAGAACTGTGAGGAAGGGCACAGCAACAGAGAGACAGAGAGAGAAGTGGACGGATGCATGCATGGAGTTATTTAAATGTTCCAGCCTTAAATATTACAAACATTGGTGTGTAACCAGTGCTTAAAGTGGGCCAGTATGGTTTCTATATTTTAGTCTTTAGTGTATCAACACTTCTAATGTTGTTGGTACTCAGAGTCAAAGCATCAGTGTGTGGGTGATTATACATAACACTATATAAATCACACTACCACTTCTCAACAAATCACATGAATGAATCCAAGTGGAGTCAGATTACGTCAGGGGTTTTCAATGCTTTGGGTGTAAAAGCATGTGAGGGGAGAATAATAATTAGGTATTGGTTACTAACTCAGTCAAGCCCTAACAACTATCAAGAACACCCTTACAACGGCCTAGAGTAACATACCAACACCCAGCTCACCCTGACAACCACTTATAACATCCTAACAACACACATATCACTGTGGCAACTGCTCGGTAACACCCAGATCACCATAACTACTCCTAACATCATTAGATAACCCAGATCACTATGATAATCACACATAACATCCTAACAACACCTAGATCACCCTAACAACCGCTCAGTACATAATGACAAACATAGTAGATATATACAGGGGCGTAGCACCAAATTCTGGGCCCTATGCACAAGCAGTGGCCATGGGCCCCTGTAAGCTTGAGGTTCA
>JAUCNO010002380.1:0-12306 GCA_032353835.1 Enteromius viviparus
TTTCAAAATCTTCCAAAACCTTCAGTTTAGCATCATTTGCAGCTAGATCACATTCCAAATTGGCTGATTCCATTCTCATATTCAAATCCACCCTCTCCATTTCAAGGGCATGCTTTTATTTTAATGCAGCTTTTCGCGCAAGAAGAAATGCTTTAACAGCAGCTACTTTTATCCTCATTGATGATACTTAAGATGATATACTTTAGCAGTGAGAACTGCGAGATGTATATGACCTTTTGGACACATTTGAAGCACTATCATTTGGTTCAATGAGTGTTTGTGGATCCTTTTGAACGTTTTTCCACCTCTCCAGTTCACACTCAAATGTAGCCATTTTAGGCTCAAACCAGTCAATACACTAATTTTCTTTGATATCATCAGGTAACTGCTCTTGCACAAGCTTGTGAGCAGTCTTAAACTCATTCAGTGCCACAAAAAATATCTCCAATCCCTTTTCTATTGAATCCAAATCATCACCAGCACTTCATTCATCCTACCTGTGCACACACCAAGCCTTCCTCTACGCACAGAACTGAGGGATGCAATGCTTTGTTCAATCTCATCACTTTCCTTTTGGGACATTTCGTCATCCATACTTGACACAAACAAATGCTATAAAGTATCCAGATATCCATAAAATCAACAGGCCACAGTATTCACATACGCATCAGCTTCTTAACTCACGCTTTGATCAAAGCCACCATTCTCAATCACAGCTTCTTAGAAATTAACCCCTCTGTTACTCACGAAATGGATGAGTTTCAAATCCTTTGTGCTGCAAAACATTCCACAGGTGAGATGGCTTGATCATTCCAACATGCCTGCATGTCCTTCTTGGGAGTTTTTTGACTTTATGTAGTGGCTTCTTATTAAACTTTTGGCCACTTCCGTGTGGGAAAGTAAAATTGACACTGCTCCAAAGCCTCCTTTGATTAAATACTTTTTTTTATTGTAACAAAAACATAAATACTTGGAAAAAATAAGAAACAACTGTGTAGTGAGGAATAATGGCTGCAGGTCAAAAAATCTGTCACATCACTTCCTGTTTAAGCTGGCTACCTACAGGAAATGCAAAAAGGGTTACAATTTATCTCATTCACCACAGGGGGAGCACAGAAAATACCTACAAAATGCAAAGTACATATACAATAGAAAAACACTATACAAGAATATTAACGCCTTTATGGCTCCTACACTAGAACAACTGTTAAGAGGAGACTACGCGAATCAGATGGCTACCATGAAGGAAACCACTGCTAAGAAGAGGCAACAAGCAGAAGAGAATTGTTTGGGCCAAGAAACACAAGGAATGAACATTAGACCAATGGAAATCTGTGCTTTGGTTTTTAGTTGGACGATCAATTATTTTTAAACAGGACAATGACCCCAAACACATCTCCAGGCTGTGTAAGGGCTATTTGACCAAGAAGGAGAGTGATGGAGTGCTGCGGCAGATGACCTGGCCTCCACAGTCACAGGACCTGAACCCAATCGAGATGGTTTGGGGTGAGCTGGATCGCAGAATGAAGGCAAAGGGCCCAAAAAGTGCTAAACACCTCTGGGAACTGCTTCAAGATTGTTGGAAAACCATTTCAGGTGATTACCACTTCATTAAGAGAATGCCAAGAGTGTGCAAAGCAGTAATCAGAGCAAGGGGTGGCAATTTTGAAAAAATAAAAAATAAAATAGAATTTAAAAAATGATTCCAGTTATTTCACTTTTTTTAAAGTACATAAATAAAGAAAACACACTGAATGAGAAGGTGTGTCCAAATTTTTGGCCTGTACTGTATTTACATATATGTTTGCGCAGTGATGCTACGCAAAAAAAAAAAAATTACTAGTAAAAGGGAAGCTCGGGCACCAACTAACGTGGGGTTAGTTGTAATATTGCTTGCTCCACCAATGGTGAGCATCAGAGGCGAGGCAAGAGAGTGGTCAGAGTCCGTGCAGTGGTCGGCAACAATAAGTACAATCCGTGGGGCAAGACAAAGGTGTAATCCGGGGAAAGCAGAAGTCGTCAGCGGGTAATCCAACTGAGACAAGAGACTAGAAATACAGAAACATGGGTGGGGAAACTTACAGGGTGACTAATGGACCGTGAGAACCACACAAATACTTACAGATTAAATACACATGAAACTGGGTAAATGGGTGGAGCTAGACAATGAATTGCTGTGGTGACTGATGAGTAAGGCGTAGACATAAATGAACACATGTGACTACACAGAGACATAAATGAAAGTCCGAGATGAAAACAGAATGAGTTTGTGAACGTGAGTCCAGGCATGCAAACAGACAAAAAACACAGAAAGTTTGTTGGGCGCTGAAGTACCATCCCCAGAACTGGGCTGGCACTTCTAGCTGACTGTGACAACTAGCCTATATAGGGTCAAAATAGAACTTTCTATAAATATAAAAGTAAATAAATTTATTGTAATTACATTGTATTATTTAGCCCAGAAGACAGAAACTATATGATTTTATTAATACAGTGTTATTGAATATATGGTCTATAGCTTTCAGAAATCACACAAAATAAACGGCCACGTTTTTGTTGGATAAATTAAATAGGCTGAATCATTTCTATTACAAAAAGGTGGCCAAATTAAAAAATAAATTATAATAAATTAAGTGAATATTTGAATTAAATCTTTGGTCAATATTAAACAAAGATTGCATCATCAATTATCAGGCCTTTGGTGCCATTTGTATTATATAATGTATTTTTACAGTGTTATTCAATGAAACCATAATTAAACCATATACCATAAATTGCCTCGTTGTTTTATATAATACATTTTACGTCATGGAAACTGCAATATTAAATTATTTTTATTAAATACAAATAAATTTATGGGAAACAGATCCCACAGCACAAATACCCCGAGAGTCTAACTTCATTACTCTTCATTAGTTGCGTTTGTAGGTCCAGACGCGTGCGCCCGATGAAACCGTCCATACACAGTTCGCAAAAACGAGCGAGAATTCAAACACAATTTCAATACTTAAATTAATTGACAGTAGCTCCCATAGATGCCCTAAAATTACATAATTACCCATTTGTGAAAGAATGCAAAAGCATTTAAATATATTTTTCCTCCTTATATGATAGCCCGACGGGCAAAGTTTTGTTCCCGTAGCAACTCGTGCAACTTGAGCGTTTTCTCTTGTTATTGTTGGATTACCTGGTTTTCGTTTGGACTGTTTATCTCGCTGTTGAATCTCATCTGTGACCCTGACTTCTGCTTGGATTATCGTTGTTAAACTACTAACTCTACACCTATAATATCCTGAACAAAATTAGGTCTAATACATTTAACATTTAAAAAAGGAAAAATGGACGCAAACGCGCTATTTTATGCTTTAAATAAGTAAATATTTAATTGAAACAAACTTTTAATTTGAAAACTTTAAAGGGTTGCCCTGTCTTATGTCTCGCGTCTCTTGCTTTCGATGTGTACTGATAGTAATGCACTGGGAAATCAGGCAGTATCGCTTTGCTTTGCGAGTTATCCATTGTGTGTTGGTTAACGCTGTGTGCTATGAACTGCTTTGCCGATTGGGAAACGTGATTGGCAAGCGGTTTGCCAGAATATACCCTGACCTTACCCCTCAAGGCATCCAAGATGTTTCTTCGGTAGAATGCAAATTAAGATTTTTAACTCAAACTGTTGCAGTCTTACAGTCATATAATGGAAGTCAATGGGCACACAATCTTTAAGAGTAAGAAAAACATACAGTACACAGACAAAGGAAACTTAAACCCTGTGGCACGTAATGATACACTGATGTGCAAAGACATGAAATGTTCGGTCTTATACTTCATTACCACCACCTGTCTCTCAGATGGACCACTGGCACTCTATCTAAAATCTCAATTAGAAAACATTATTATAATTTTACTGTTGTGAATTAGGTTTAGGTAAAAATTTTTTAAACACTGGCTGGTTGTGTACTTGTTAAAAATGATCCAAAATCAATTTTTGAGTAAAAAAAAGGGTACTGACTGCAGTTTTTAATCTGGTATTTAATATAATAAATTGACACACTTCACCCATTTACAAACAGTCTAATGGAACAACATTGAGTATAGAAAAACATTTATTAATTCGAAATGCCCTTTCTGGCATGCAGAGTCGTAAAGAAACAGTAATTGTCTTGGATTGCAAAACATGATTGAAATACAAACACCAAAATCAACTAAAAGTAAACTGAAAAAAAGAGGATAATGGGTGGTGATCTTGTGATGGGAAAGCAAATTACCATTCGGCATTCAGTGAGATAATGTGCCTCTAGAGTCCCTCTTGTCTGTCTATAACATGCAAAATGTCCCAATTATGAAATAATGAAGACAGCATTGGTGTTAGCCATGTTTGTTGAGCTAGTTTTTGTGTAATAATCTTGACATATTAGATTTTAATTCAGTTGATTGTTTTGGTCTGGTTCACACTGAGCTGCTGGGTACTAGTAATGGACTCAAATATTGATTCCTCTAAATTGCTGATAATTCGGCTTTTTGGTTTTTTGACAATGAAGCCTTCCTGGCTAATTGTCGCTCGCAAAGGTCATTTCTAATGAATGTTGTGATTGTGAGGATGAAGTGTGATTATCTGAGTGTTCATCATAGCATACTAAACAGGGATAAATGTCAGCAGGGACGTGGGTCCAAATCGGGCACAGGGAGCTTGCGATGATCTCATTATTGGCAAACACCTGTAATGACATTTCATCTGTAATCAATACTAGAAGGCTTCAAAGGCAATAGTGTTGTGCCGTCCATTTGATTTGAGCTTTGTTGTAAAATGGAGATGCCCAAACTATCTTTTGTCCTTTGATCTGTGGAGAGTTTTTTCTTAGATATGACATATCTGTAATATAGAAAAAAGCTTCAAACAGCTCTCAAATTGGTTCCATGCTGTGATCTTTACTGAACGAACTTACACTGAGCTAAAACTCTGAGATGCCCACATGCACTTTCAAAAATAGAACTTGATTCACAAAACATAATAATTATTTCATCCATAGCTATATTTCCATTAAAAGTTGTGAGTTTAACTTATGCAGAAAATTAGAAAATTGAATACAACCCAAAACAGAACATAATAAAGTGCTTATTCTATCCCATTTGTTCAAAAGAACAAAATCATCACACACTGGCATAAAGTTGTAATGCCAAGACTCCTACTGTTACCGCTCCCTCTCTGGTAACTTCCTGTTTGGCGGCCATAGAAGCTGGGCCATGCCAAACAGATTTAGCAAAGTATTGTTTTGCCTTTGCGGACTCTACCAAGCCATTTCCTAGTTTTGCCAAGTCTTTCATGTTCATTGTCTTTGCCTTGTTTTGAATGCCTAGTTTTCTTTTCGTCCTTGGATTTTGACCTTGGACTGTTGCCTTGTGTTTTGTGAATGTTTTGCTGCCTGCCCTGACCATTGCTTGTTTTAAATTCTGTTTCCCCTTGGATATAACTGTTTACTGGTGTATGGATATTGCCTATTTGACCACACTGTGTTTGCACTTGGATCTTTTAACGTCATGTTGAGTCCCCATTACAGAAGTATGCAAAGTTGCTTTAACGTGTCTTCCTTTATTTACAAAATTAATGACTTGTACTTGACAAAACAGTGTCATGTTTTTTTTGCATTTAGCTGGCTTTTGATGTTAGGGAAAGCATGTGTGAGAGTGGATTTAATGGTTAGTTCGCTCAAAAATGAAAATGCTGCCATTAATTACTCACCGTCATGTTGCTCCAAACCCATTAGGCCTTTGTACTGTGCATCTTTGGATATTTTTGATGCTATCAGAGAGATATCTGACCCTCCATAGACAGCAATACAACTGAAATGAGACTTATAACTTTATCAAACAATATCTGTTACAACATGACTTACAAGAACACACTTCAAGCTTTCTATAGATATGTTTCTTATGTCTGTGTGTCATGATTTCGCTGAGTTTCAGTTCCTTTTAGTGATGGCTTTTTAAAAACTGTTCATGGAGAGACAAAAGAAAGGATGTGCACAGTGTATATTTTCATTATTTTGCAAAAGCACAAAATTTTGTTGTTATTGGTAGTGTATTAAAAAAAAGTACTTTTGCACTGATAAGAAAAAAAAAATACCCCGACCACGTGATCCGTGCCCTCTTAGGGTTAGGAACAGTTATCATGTCTCGGAGGTCCCAAGCAGCAGAAGAAGCAGTCCTGATAAGCTGGGGCTCAGTACTTCCGAGGACAGGCCCCTCTGGGGTAGAGCGCCCTTGACATTGCACTCAGTAAGGCCAAAAGATTGCAATAGGGCTAAGCTGCACGTCACCCCTGAGGGGGTCCATAAGACGGGTAGTCTTATGGCAACGAGCCGTCAAAGAGCATCGAGCTATTACCACTAATAACACCAGAGGCCAGCCTCGAGAGGCTGGTTCCCTTAGTAGACAGTTTAGCAGATTAAAAAGAACTGTCGAATGTGTCTCAGTGGGTCCTGCAGGCTATACAGAGAGGTTATCAAGCCCGAGAGATCAAATCTCCTCAGCCACACTTCAACAGCATCTTGCTCATTATGGTGAACCCCGAGCCGGCTCTGGTCATGGAACGAGAAGTGAATACCCTTCTGAGGAAGGAAGTCATAAAGTTGGTTCCAAGTTGGGTAAGGCCCATTTTAGATCTCAGGTAACTGAACCACTCAGTCAGTCGGCTGAAGTTCAAATTGCTAACATTAAAACAAGTGCTACTACAAACCAGGTCCAAGGACTGCTTTTTAACGATAGATCTAAAAGATGCATACTTCCATGTGTCCATTCATCCTTCTCATAAGAAGTTCCTTAGGTTTGCTTTCAGTGGCAGAGTGTACTATTATCGGGTTCTCCCCTCTGGCCTAGCACTTTCGCCCCGGACAGTTATGAAAGTAGTAGATGCAGCCTTAGCTCCGCTGCGGCTTTAGGGTGTCTGCATTCTAAACTACGCAGTAAACTGGCTAAGACTAGCTCAGTCGTAGAGCGAAGTGATTGGACATCGAGATGTCCTCCTCGCTTACATGAGGCATCTGGGGTTGAGACTGAACGCCAAGAAAAGTGTGCTCTCTCCGGTACAGAAGACCACTTATTTACGAGATTCGACCACGATGCAGGCACGCAGCCTGCTCGATAGATTCGATTCTCAAATTAGTCAAGAGATTGAGAAAAGGCTGGTCACTCACTGTCAAACATGAGATATACATGAGACCTCTACAGTGGTGGCTCAAGACCAAGGATGTTTCCATAAAAGGGAATCTACTTTCAACGATATCTCATGTTTGACAGTGAGTGACCAGCCTTTTCTCAATCTTTTGACTAATTTGAGAATCGAATCTATCGAGCAGGCTGCCCACTGCTCCGGGTGTGTGTTCACGGTGTGTGTGTGCGTGGTTGATCACTTCTCACTGCTGTGTGTGTGCACTTGGATGGGTTAAATGCAGAGCACAAATTCTTAGTATTGGAAACCATACCTGGCCACTAGTCCTTTCCTCCTTATGTCTTGCTGAGGCCCAGGGATGGCATGCATCAGCCAGAGGTGAACTCTTTGCGAGTCTTCAGATCGTGAAATTTCTTCTCTGGTTCTCTCTAGCTCCTCCAGCTCCCCTGGTACTGGAAGCTATGGTATAGACCTGGCTGAGGCTACAGCTGTATACATTTCCCCCAATCACTCTGCTCTCAGGAGTTCTATTGAGAGTGCGCCGACACGGGGTCCGCTTACTGTTAGTAGCCCTGTTCTGCCTGGGCCGAGTACGGTTCTGTGCCATACCTCTGGCGCCCCTGCCGGCGCAGTTCTTCATGACTGTGAAGCTGATGCCAGCTTTGCCACATGTGCTTTTTATACTTTCTGGTCTGACATCACCCGCCCGTACAGTACGTCATGCCCATTCATTGGAAAGATTCTACAGCAGATTCAGAGCGTGTCACGCAGGAGGCGTTTCGACACAGTGTCTCGTTCCCTCAAGGAACCATGGTTACTTATGTAACTTAGATACGTTTTGTGAGAATACTCTTCATTACTCTTCTACTTAATAAAACAAGCCACCTACATGTTGGATGGCCTAAGGGTGAGTAAATGAACAATTTCATTTTTGGATGAATTATCCCTTTAATACCAGTTTTGTGAACTGGATCAAAGCATTTTATAAAAAAAAAAAGATTTGTTTAAAAACTGGATATCACTAAATCCCCCACAAACTTTAAAGAACATCTTTGTGTTTCATGGATACAATTCTAAAGATTTGAAAAATATTAAGTTGACAGTTTTCAATTTTGGGTCCACTTATCCTTTAAGGAGAAGCTTATACAGACAGACATTCTCTGGCAGGTTGTGGAATAAAATGATCACATCTGCATTATGGACTAAGATCTTAATGTAAAGCGGGTCTGATGAAGACTTGCGATGATGAATACAGACTGTCTTTGCCGTTAGCATGATGCTGACTGTCATCGCCAAGCACTTGATGCATCCTGACAGCCTCCCAGAGTGTAAGACATCATTACAGAGAAAGAGTAAGGCAATTGCTTAAGGGCAGAGTTAAATAGAATTCCAAACATATATGACAAAATTTTAACACAAAATGACTAAATCATACCGATACCAGTACACTTGTGAAAAAATACTAAAATGCATTTGAAATATAGAAATATTAATACATTTGAATGTATTTTAAATATGTTACATTTTTTATATGGTAGATTGTCCATTGTAGGATTACAAATTTAAGAATCTGTCTTAGATCTGCTGATCCTACATCCTGAAATATAAGAAACTAAGTTGAAGTACATTGTATTTAGGAGTCAAAATAAAGATGTTAACATTTAACAGTTTGCGTCCAAAGGTTCCTGCCAGTTCATGTACCCTATTGTAAGTCAAATGAGGTTGATTACTCAGACTTTTCTTTTGTCACCTTTTGTTGTAACAGCTCTTGGTGCTTTTTGCTCCAGTACTTGATTGTCTATGCTAATTGGATCAGGACTTGTGTACTGGAGGAAGTTTGCTAAGCCTGAACACTTAATTTGCATTCTTTGTTTCAACTGTCTCCACCTCTATGTAACTCCTCCCCCTTGAAACCTATATGAATTACAATGTAACACTGCTTTGATTAGACAAGATTGACGATTTAAATAAGTCAGACGACACTGAGACCGTTTTATTGACTGCAGCGCATGAAGAGAGTTTTCCAGAATAAAGAGAAAATTCTGCTTTAATATATCAAAAGTGTCTTCTGGTCTTCTCTTGGAAAAGTTGACAAGACCATTAAAGAAATAATTGAGTTAGAAATGAAAATTATTTTATCATTAACTGATCCTGAAGTTTTAAACCTGTTTCATTTTCTTTGTTGAGCACAAAATCATTTTTGAAGAATTGTATTTGAAGTATATTAGTAACCAAACAGTTAATGCTAGCCACTGATTTCCATACATACCTTGTAAATCAAAGGCTACTGGCAACATTCTTCAAAATATATTTTTTTGTTCAACAGAAGAAGAAAAAAACACAGATTTGGAGCAGCTTAAGGGTGAGACAAATTTTATTTTTATTTTGGATGAACATGATTTACTATACTAAGGTTTGTGGTAGTCAATTTACTGGTATTGGCACCATTATTTGCCACACAAAAAAGCATGGCATAGCAAAACTCTTGGATGCAATGCCTTTTTCCACTATTAATTTATTTGCAATGCCAGAGAATAAGCATTGGCTTTGCTTGTTTGCAACCTTATGCTTATTAATGTAGCTCTTGGTATTGGTCTTTATGGAAATGAGATGTTGCACACTCTCAGTATATCACCCGTAGAACTTTCCACTCCCAGCTAGGTTTTTTGGAATCATACTCCTACCCTAATTTGCTTTAAGTAAATCTGGCCCAAGATGTCTGAAGATGGGTCCTTTGTGGTCATTTAGGGAGGACATGTGCCCTTTCAATTGTACCTCAGTCATCAGTGAAGTTAAAGTAAAGGAGCAAGACATAAAGAACTATTACAGCTGAAAGACTTATGATAATTGAGAAAAGAGAATAATGCATGGACAAACAGACTGAGAAATGAGTTTGAGCTTTTTTCTGTAGCTGAGTTTGTGAAGTCAGACCTCTTTTCTCTTGTGCTGTGTTCTTGCTATGTGCCTTACATTCTCTCTCCCTCTGGGTGTCTGTAAGATGTTAATTACCAAATTCTCTCCCAGCAAAGGGGCAGAATTAGGCCGATAACAGCCAATTTGTACCTCAGTCATGCAAATAAATCTAATATGCATGCAGATTCAGTGATGGCGGGCTTGTGTTGAGTGTTATATCTAAAAAAAACCTCTGTGCATTTAGAAACATCAAAACAAAGATGTGAGTGGTACTTGCCAACTGTGCCAACAATGTTTACCAAATGCCTTTAGTGTGTGGTTTATCATTTTTAGCAAGTTAAAGTGTCACATACATTATTTGCACAAATATTTAGTTTTGTATGTAATTAGTCGTGATTAATTATTGCCCATCAATAAAAACACATCTTTTGTTTGTAAAATCTTTATTGATTTTCATAACATAAACCTAAATATATTTTGTATATTGGAATATAGCAAAATAACTGAACTTACTGTAGGTTTACCTCATTATTTATACATCAACTTTAGGGAGAAAAAAACATGTTAATGAGTATCAAATATGATCTTTGGGCTTGTGAGAAATGTTTGTTATGTATATATGTGTGTGAGAGTGAGTGTGTGTGTCCACTAATAAGGCATGTTTCAAGCAGACTACTAAAAACGCAGCGGAGGAGGAAAGGTTAGGTTACAGTACTCAATTCAAGGTTGTTGTGTGGAATGTTAAAAATCATCGCCGTTAGGGATTTGTCAAGGTTTGTTAAGATTCATTAATTTTCAGAGCGTGTCTTGGTGTATTAAAGACACACTTGCACCTCAGGCATCTGTGCTCTCATGCACGGCTGTTTGTCTTAGCTCCTGAGTCAGGCACTCTTTAAAGGTTTTATGTTTGTACACATGACTAAAACGATCCTCTTTTTAGAGGCTGATAAACGGACATTTTCATGCACAGATCGAGGTATATTCTTACAACAGTTCATGGAAAGATCTTTTCTGTACAGTCACAGCTTGCGTATTCAATAAAAATGAATATTAAACTGAAAACTAGCTGTTGTATTTGTCCCTGAATTAACTTAAAACAGCTATGTTTTATTGTAAACCCTGAATACAGCTTTCCCAAGAATTATTTAATGACAAACAGACTGAAGATGACCAGACAGGTTCTCGGTTCATTAAGTAAAAGGTTTTTTTTACTCACAAAAGTTTATTATACCTCAACCTCTCCTCTAACATCCATTTAAAAAAGGCCTTGTCTCCTAAACAAGCATAAAGTGTGTAGTGGTGTTAAATGTCTTCCTACATACATTATTTATGGTAATTGTGTGTGTGTGTGTGTTATTTTAGGATAAGAATCAATAGCATTCATCTTAGATTTTTTCCGCTCATTTAAAATATTATTTATAATGACTATATTAGGTCCCACTTTATATTAAGTGTCCCTAATACCTGTGTACTTGAATAGTAACTAGATGTGTATGTAGTGTGTAACCAGAGTGTACGTACACAACGGTACATAGTATCTATAGCTGTAAAATTTCTGTAACTTCCCACATGTAACAACCCTCAGAATGGTGTGTGTAAGAACAAAAGTGTAACAAGCCACTGGTAACAACACTTTTTGGTAATGAAAGTTTAACAGGACTAACAGTACTTTTTGGTAAATAAAGTGTTACACTTTATATTAAATAGGCAATTGGTATGGATTTAGCATGTAATTACTCTGATGTTACACAGCAGTAAATTAGGCTTCACATATAAATTGTGTTTGGTGTCCAGAATGTTACACCTTATATTAAGTGGGCAGTTCCTGAGGAGTTACCATGTATATACACTGGTATACAGAGGTACACCAACTCCACCCACTTTACATATCCCTAAACCTAACCAACTACACCCCCTGTTCCAGTTACTCTTATACATACTGCTATTACAAATGTAGCTATGTAATCCTGTTACATGACTACTGTGAAGTGGAAAAAGTGTTGTTACTAATGTCCTGTTACACATTTGTACTTACACCATTCTGAGGGGTGTTACAAGTGTGTAGTTACAGAAATATTACAGCTGTAGATACAATGTAGCAATGTGTACTTACACTCTTGTTACACACTACATACACATCTAGTTACTATGTGTAACATCTGTGCCAGTCCATTCACCAGGCTCCACCCCCACAGCCACACAACGCTCACTATCCCCTGATTATTGAT
>JAUCNO010002381.1:0-12304 GCA_032353835.1 Enteromius viviparus
CTTTTAAAAACAGCTGACGGAGATTTAGCGCTAATCAAAGAACCGTCTTTACTGATGAGATGCGCATAATATATCGTCCAGCCCTAGAAGGAAGCAAAATCTGATACGGTAGGATGAATCGTGTTATAGAAATACCTTGCGTCACTTTGCGCATGCGCGATAAACACATACCCATACACATACGTCTGCACACAGCTTGTATGATATATATCGCCCAGCCCTAAATCAGCGTATTAATGTTTAACGGGTTTTAATCGGCATGTTTATTCTAATCTGATCTGGAAACATGTGAAAATTGTGTCAATGAGGTCTGCACGCTGGCTCGTGAACAGCACCTGTATGATGAGAGCAAAGCTTCTATCAAGTGCTTTAATCCAGGGATTTTTCTTCATTTTGTCCGTTTGTCAAAAGGAAAGCTTGGGTGCATAAGGACAACACGCAAACCTTCCGAACATACCGCCATACAGACACACAGAAACACATACAGAAGCTATTAACCCTCCTCCAGCTCATCAACTTTGCTTTGCAATCTTCCCTCAGAACCATTAGAATACCCTGAAGAAATGACTTTCCAATTAAAGGGGATCTAGGAGAAGACAGCCTTTTTATCTCTGACTCCAGGAGTTCTTTATTCCAATCATTTAAATTGGAATTGATTTTTCAATTTAGCCACTGACTGCTCTGGACATGCAGCAGAGGGGGCCAAATAGAGCTGCATTCTGAAATATTTGTCCCTCATAAAGTCACGGTGGCCTCGAACGCATTAATGTGTTTTGCACGCCACTGCCGCAGACAACAGATTTTTAGCTCAGCATGCTGATGGAGAGAAAGCCCATCAAGAGTGGCCACCTCCCTCACGCTGCAGAGCACTGGACTGGTGCCTGTGGTTTTTTTTTTCTGGCAGAGTATGATTGGGTTTATTTTTCTTGTAAGGCAAAGGCAGCTCTAATGTAGTGCACACATAAATAGTCATTTGAAGTGATGCACTGATTAGGAGTTTGATGTTCGATCATAGGGGTTAAAAATATGAGGGCTTTGGGGCAGGTCAGTGCCCCACTTACAGTATTTGTACTTCTGTTGGCTCACGTTTGTGACATATCTGCCTTTAACTTACTGTAGCAATGTGTTCTCCATTTTAGTTCACACACCAAAATAGTTTTGTTTAGCAGTGTTACCTACTTAAAAAAAACACTTTAGGACTAAAAACTATTTAATAGTTCTGAATAAACATTATTTAAACAATTAATATTCATGAGCCTGATGAGGCTAGGGTGACCATATGTGCCATTATCCTAGGATGCGTCCTATATCGTTGTATGACATCAGTTTCTTATGTTTTGTAGGTACTTTGAATCAAAGCAAGCAACATAGAAATCCTGACCAGGAAGTGTCCTGGGAAAATGTATGGTCACCCTAGATTAGGCTGATAAAAGTTTATCATTTGGGCCTACAGTAATAATATTTAATCTCCAGTTTTATTAGTTTACATTAAAAGAAATGGAAGGAAAAAAATATACTTCTAAAATGATTCTTAATGCATTTTATTTATAATTGTATCTTTAATCAGTCGTTCACATTTGTTTTGCCATCTTGGACTATGTGCTACTTCAGACTTGATCTCATGCTTAATTTCTTCACAGTCAGCTAAAAAAAACAAACACCTGTGAGAATGTAAAGCACATGGGAAAATGCGTACAATATCTGATCAATGCCACAGCTCTTGAAATCTTTTTATTACTAAAGCACATATAGGTCCACCAAATTGCCTGAATTTTATATATATATATATATATATATATTGTTTTTACTGTTTTGGATAAAAATGGATTTATCTCCAGTAGAGAGTTCACAAGTTGCACATGCAACAAAAATCTGTTTTGAGGTTATTTTTTTATTTCCTACAGTGGATTGTAGGCCAGTATCTATCATTTCCACCTGCCCTATTTTTTTGTTTTTTTGTTTTATAAAATATCCCGTTGCTATTTTGGTGGAAGAAACCCCTGCAAATGATCCAGTGCAATTGTTGATTCATTAGGAGCGATCTGGCCTTAATAAATCAAACTGAATCAAGAACATTTGATCATAAATATATTTTACTGGAGCAGTGGTAATTTACTGGGTCTTGTGTCCCAGGGCCTAGATGCCCTTTTCATGCATTTACAAATCTTTTTAAATAAACCAAATGCACAAATGTAAAATATGAAAGAGAACATACCGTACTTGTATTTGCAAAGCATTAGAGTATTTGTACTTATATTTCAGATCTTAAAATCTCTTTGAAGTAAAAAACGAATCAATCTGAACTTAATGGTGCAAAAAAAAAAAAAAGAAAGAAAGCACCACACTGGCCAAACTTGTGTGTTTAACAGGTCTCAGCTACTGTGTAGTCCTGCCTCTAACAAGGCCTGCCATCAGCGCTGTAAATTTCCTCAGCCTGAGCCTGGGCGGAAACAGTTGTCTTCTTCAATTACAATTGGAATCAGATGTGCTTGTGTTTTCCAGCCAGGCCTGTGAAGTCCTCAACAGCTCTGGCAGCTGCCTTTTAATGAGCATTTATTGTTTCGCTGGCCATGGATACCACTTTTATAGGGTCAGGTTCAAGGCGGAATGATTTTCTTCGAACTGTTTTACAGAAGCGTTTAGAGAGGTTTTTGTGGACTGATGGTTCACTCTCAGCTTCCTGACAGCTGCGTTGGCTTGTTTGGCTCTCGCCTCTATTTCTTTTCTTTTTCTCTTTCCTGAGTTGTTTAATATAGTTGTGTCGCAGGAATACAGAGGAGAAGATTAATGGAAGCAAAGGATCGGTGGCAGTTGCGGGGAGATGCAGGACAGAGCAGGCCAGCAGCCATCTGTTCTCTCCTACCTTTATGGCTCTCTTAATGGAGGACAGGAGACAAAAGCATCTCCGCCACCAGGCAGGCGGTGAGCATTTCTGTAGCGCCACTGTAAACTAATTGTCAGTTCTTTTGACGATGCACAAGCCAGCCGCAGACACGTACACATACACGCACAGAGTTTCACAGAGTCCCAAATGTCTTTTTACCTCTCAATCAAGCGTGGTTGGGAACCGTCCAAGACAGTTGCAGCACGTTTAGAGGAACAACGCTATGAGAGAAAAGTGATTAAAAGATCCTCTTGAGGCAAAACAGATCATTCACAGAGACAGGATGGCGCGTAATCAAATTAAGATGAAAATATAGAGATGGCCCTTTGGTCTTTTGAAACGAAACAGAGATGTTTTCAGAACTTCATCAAGTGTTGGCCCATGCTCAAATGCAAATGCGGTCTGGCACTGCTTTCTTCTGAACATCATAATCAGCACAAGACTTCAGTAGACCTTATGTGGCCTTCAAGTAGAGTCAGAACTATCGTAATTATGAGCTATGTGGACATAAATGGCCAAGCGTTGTCACAATTACAAGTAATTGTCTATGATACTCATGTTATGATATGCTCCCATGAATTATGGTGGATAGCTTCTTTCAAGATTGTTGATGGTGATATGCAATACATTTTTTTTCTTTCATTTGGTCAATATAAAGTTAATAACTCAAAGTAAATGAAATATTCTTTTAAAAAAATATATTCTCTGCATAAAAATCATTTAGGCTGTGTAAAAGTGATGCAAATGTTTTACTTGTTTGCTATTTATAATTGAACATTTATGGTATTTGACTATCACCATAATGACTTTTTATCTGATATTCTATATCTGAAATAGTTCCATGCCAGTCTGTTATATTTGTATCATCTATTTCAGGTAATGCTTCCTCTGCTGCCACATAAAAACAGAACGAACTGTGGTTGGTTATTTTTGAATATCAGTCAGACAGTGTCTTCTTGGTAAGATGAAGCTGCAGTGAAGTCTAGAATATATGTTATTAGTTGAAAGTCTGGCTTTGTGAGACTAAATTGACCTAAAAGACTTAATTCTTATATTTGAGGAAAATAAAAGGCCTCTTAGTTTCACATGGGCTTATTCTCATCGCACAAACCCGTCTTATGTTAAACAACAACCTCGCTTTTCTCTGGCGGTGTCGACATCTGTAAAGCAAAATGAAGTTTCCTCTCTGAGTATCAATCTTGTAATTGAGCTCTCGGAGGCCGCTACGTGACGCGCACACACAAGAACCCTCCCCGCTGTCAGATCCCTACACGCGGCTGCCCTGCGCTGTCACACTGAAGTGGTCTCCTTTTTTCTCTTCTCTCTCTCTCACAATCATTCTTCTGTCTGCGGCTCCCTGGGCCCTGCAGTGGGAGTCCGCCTGCGCACTTAACGCGTCAGGTTTCAATTATTTTAAATACCAAAAACCTTCCCATAATGAGGCATGACACAGACATGTAGTCGAATTTTAAATTGGATTTAATTGTTTTCTCAGTTGTAACTTCAGTCGTATAACAGAGACAGAAGTAGATGGATTGAAAGAGCGAACGAATAGCGAGAAGTGGGTGGGAGAAAGATGAATTCAGCTAGCTAGGGAGACGGACAGAAAAAGACAGGGTGATGTCTCTGATCTGTTTCTTTACACAAATCTCTCTTTGTAAGCTCTAGCTAGGGCCATGTTTGGAATTACAACTTTCATGTCTCTTATCCCTGTTGTAATTCCGCCTCGCGTGTTCCGCCGGTGTGATACGATGGATCATGGGGAAGTTTAAGTGAGAATGAATTAAATATTTAACCGATCCGACACAAGGCCTGTCTGCTCCACGGCGCTACAATTAAAGCAGGGTGCCGTGCTTGCGCGTGCAACACTCGATCCCCGCTGAACGCTGTCAGGAACATGCTACTTTACAGACTTAAAATAAATCTTGTCCTAATCTATTGAAAACCCTGACAAGTGGAGCCCAAGGTTTCAAGGCACTTAGCTGAGTAGTGTAGAAAAAGAACTGTACATTATTTATGCCCTCTAATGGTGCTGCTATTCTCTGTGTGTGAATCAGCAACGGGCTCGTCCGCTAAAGGAGCCGCCGCTGTAATCAAAGCCATATGTTTTCCTCACCTCTCCTCCTCTAACTGACGGGTCAATGGACTTGTCTTTGCATCGAGCGCATTCTTTCAGGGAGATCACGCCTTATGATATAGATTAAAGAGTGCAAGGTCTTTCTTCCCACTTCTGACCAGATAAGATCTTAATGCATAAGACAGTGAGGGTAAATACAGGCACCGCTGGGAACCGTTTTCTGAGATTTCTGTGGCTGGAGGGATAATGAAGGGCACCATCCAATCGTCTTCAAACACCATTATCCACCTCAGTTTATTAGGCCAATATGCCACTTTTGGCATGGTTTTGGAGAAGATTTTCTCAGCTTGGGAATGCCTGGGATTTCCAGACCAGATCCTTGAAAGCTTAGCGCATGGTGCAAAATGTAGATTATTCTTCATATTGATTATGATTGTGACTAATCTGCAATGGTGCAGTGGCAAACTCTTTTGTTTTGTGTCAACACTGCATCAAAGGAATTATGGTTGTTTTGAATGTTATGGAGGCAATTGGACTAACAACAGGTCATTTAATTATTTGCTTTCACTGTTAGAGCATTTAAGGAAAATGGTAAGTTTTAATTTTACGAAATTAAGATGTATACATGATCTGAAAGCTTAATAAATAAGCTTCCCATTGATGTATGATTTGGATGCATAGGGCAATATTTGACCGAGATACAACTATATGAAATTTTGGGGGTACAGTAAATTCTAAATGCTGAGAAAATCACCTTTAAAGTTGTCCAAATGAAGATCTTATCAATGCATATTACTAATCAAAAATTGAGTTTTAATATATTTTTGCAAGACATTTAACTTTTAATGACATTTAATGGATCCTAAGGATTTTTGGCAAAAAAACAACTAAAAAAATCTGTGATTTTGACCCATACAATGTATTTTTGGCTATTGCTACAAATACTGTATACCCCAGTGACTTAAGACTGGTTTTGTGTTCCAGGGTCACATATATAAAAGGCACTTATACCTCAAAGTAGGTGAGGTTTTGTGCCCAAATACTTGTGATAAAGCAATACACACAAGTTGAATAATCAAATAAAAGAAATGTTAATGATTCAGCCATATGTTTTTATTTAATTTTATTTGCTTATTGACAGGGGATTTTGATGGGAACCACACTCGGGTCACCACAAGTACAGTGGCACCGTATGACGGCGCACTGACCGCAATGCTATCAGTCCCAACAAAATGGCGTGTATTTTTAAGAGCTCTTTGGTGATATTTTTACCATGAATGTTGTCTGAGACGTCTAGTAGTACATATCTAGTGTCCTAAGACGTGCTCACTGTAAAGCCGTTCACATGGATCACATTCCCCTCGAGTGGACTGAGGAAGCCAGTTAGACACATCCGGTTCTAGTCATGTTTTTTATATGATTTGTGAATTTGGCTCTGGTATAAGTGCTCACGAACACTAGAATCCCATTATAATTCCCATATCACAATATAAAACTGCAACAGCTGAGGCATAAAAACAACACCGTACCAACTCCATTGAAGTCACCGGAGACGGCGCAGAGCAATATCGCACCAAACAGATACCGCGGGCCCACTCTGATCATCACTTGATAGTGTGCTGACAAGCAAACTCTATTAAGCTGTCTTCAAATATGCAAAATGATATGATTTTACAATGATTACATATTCACTTCCCAGCTGGCTGGCTCCGTGCAACTCCATTTGTCATTGACTATTGTGTCCAATTATATGATTAGCTCCAAACACTCCGCCACTTGGAGAGCTCTCGTGTGTTCCAGTGCACTGACTGATTCACAAACAAAGTCATTACAACATGTATTCACACATATCAAATAACAAACAGATGGCCATTGTGCGCCGGCTGATTTGTTTGTAACACGAGCGGCAGAAAAAAGGTAGTTTTTTGCTGGGCTTTGTTTAAGCACCGACTGTTTTATTCCCAGAGAGAGACATCTGGCTGCCGAGGCGGCTAAATCAACTCAAATGAAAGACAATCTTGTTTCCATTAATTTTTCCTGTGGCAAAAGCACTTGTTATGAAGATTCGAAATTACTGAGAAAGCTTCCAGATAATTCATCATATGGGCCGGACGGACAGAAAACTGCAGTTGCGCACAGAGTGTCTGTCTCCATTAACGTGCTGTGATGTGTATCGAGTGTGGTGGCTGAAGTGTGTGTGTGTATTAACATTAACATTGCAAAACTTGCAGTAGTGTAGTTCTGTAGGGTCAGGCAAATAGTTTTATACGTATTAAACTGAAACACCATCTTGCTTAAATATGTATAAGGGTGCAAAAAGAGTATGTTTAAGTCACATTAAAAATGTCGTAATTCCATTGCATTAGATGCAAGACATCAAACCAGGTGGCATCTGTGAAGAAATTACAGTAAATCTTTCCTCAGCTTGTAATAGAACTAGTTGGCCTCAAGGGGATTTTTATGTATGATGTCAGTCAATCTGTCAGCAGTCACATATTTTATAAAAAGTTAATGAAAACAAAGAGAAATGTTTAATTGAAAAGATCATTTAAAACAATAAGCAGATATAATGCCACTTTAAAGTAATTTGCTAACATTACATGACACCACCTGATGGTGGTATAGAGATAAAGCACTGTGAGAGCAGCATAAATGTGCCCTGGTCAGTAGCGCCACCTGCTGGCGCTTTATATACTGCAAGTCAAGTTTACTGCCATGTGCTGTAACAAAATCCTGTTTCAGTTGTTTTAATTGTGATTAGCTTGTAATAAACAAAATGGTGCAGTATGTGTTATGATTTTTCATTAAATTCCAACATTATTAAAGATAAAATGCTCTTATGTAATTTAATTACCTTGTCGCTTTAAGGGAAATTGAATGTGTATTACATCCCACATTGAAAGATAGCATCTAATTTTACACTTTTAAAAGGGCAAAATATACACTCCTTTTGAACTAACCTCTTCAAAGAAATTCGCTGTTTCTGAAGATCATACTTGGTATGAGAAAAAGCATGCTTAGCAAAAGACTAACATGTTCAGCACAGATTGTGCAAAGAAAGCTTTCAAAGACTTTACTGAGATCTGACAACACACTGTAAAGCCGAGGGGGGAAAAAAGTAAACCTGAAAAAAGAGGTAATTTTTTTAATCCATTTTTAAGTTTAGAAATGATCGTTAAATAGGATTGTGCTTAACGTGAAATATTTGATTAAGCCAACTCCTACATTTCACTGAAATTTTTGCGTAATCACCATTGTAATATGTTTAGTATTGAAAACTTAATTTGCTTTAGCTAATTTAACAAACGCTAACTTGCTAATTGGTTAAGCAATGCTTTATTACCTCATTCAGCAATATACTAATTAAAGAACTTTCATAAACCAAACTCATGCTTCCCTCATTGCCATGACGGCATTAACATTGAATGCTACTAAACCTCCCGTAACATTATGTTACCATTTAACCTCCATTTAACCGAGTTCATAAAAAAAAAAGATTATTAAATTAAAAACAATTCAGATTAATTAATATATGTCAGATTCATGAACTCAAAAGAAAAGTTCAAAATATAAAGTTCTTAATAAAAAATAATGTGCTTAATTACAGTCGTTTAATTCAAGATTAAATTGAATTTAATTCAAAACAAATCGTCATTTTGAGCCTTCAAGTTTACAGTGCATCCCCATTCTTGACTAATTTTATATCTACAGGAGAAAACTATTAAACATTTTATAAATGACATTACAGTATATGTGGCTCCAACTGAAGCATCCCAATTGATAACTTGAATTTAAAACATCACGCACACTTGCAGCATGAGACACAACCACTGAAAAATAAAAGTTTGTTATAAATTGTGTTCACACATAAAGTTAGGGTGCAGTGTTTGATGCGTATTCAACAGCAAAACTGATAAAAGTTTAACCTTATGCAAATGAGCAGTGATGCAGTGCACCAGCCAATGAAGACACTGGAGCACATGTGATCTGTTGATGAGCCTACTGTATTAACTGCTGTTGGACTATTTAGTATGCCTGTTTATCTTGATTTGCAGTTCTGTCATTTAATTTCAAACGCTGACACGTTTACATTCAGTTTACATTGCTACCATCAGCTGTAGGATTCCTTAGATCATAGCACTGGTCAGGTTGCTGAGCGAGCGAGTGCTGTTGGTGTGAAGGCTCTTCCTACGAACGCTCCTCAGGTAGTTTCTGTACAAGATCACGCTGATCACACGGTCCTGAAACTGCTTCGACACAATGTAGAAGAGTATGATGTCCAGCACAGTGCTCGCGTTCATCAGGAAGGTGGTGAAGGCCCCCCAGGTGTTGTAACCGCTCTCATTGCTGGCCAGCAGCAGGGAAACGAAACAGATGTGGAAAGGCACAAAGCACACCAGCACCTGAACGATCAGTGTGATGATGATCCGGATGGACTTCTGCTTGACTTTGGGCTTTAGTTTGGACGTGCGTCCGTGGATGAGGTTGTCCACGATGATCATGTAACAGCCCACCATGATGCACACCGGCACCAGGAAGAAGAAGACGATGCGTGCGAAGTGGACGGGATTGTCACGACGCATGTAGATGATGTCGTGCATCTTGATACAAGTGGTATAGTTTGAGATGCGGTCAGGGTCTTCCTCCAGGAGAACAAGTGGTGCTGTGCTGCCCAGGGTCATGATCCAGACTCCCGCACAGGACAGCAAGGCTTTACGGACGCTCTTTAGTTCTCGAGTGTGTCGCGGCTGCACTATGGCCACGTAGCGATCTGTGCTAATGAGGGCAAAGAGCCACAAGGCCAGGCAGGGATAGAGCACCGTTATTGCGGCGTTGATCCTGCAGAACACATCTCCAAAGGGCCAGTAGTCTTGACTGTAGTAGACCATTCGAAAAGGCAGCAGTAAGATAAATATCAAGTCCACTAAAGCGACGTTGATCATGTAAACTGTGATGGAGTTCCGTCTTTTAGTGGTCAAGGCAAAGACCCAGAGTGCAGTCAGATTGACCACTGTGCCTACGATGAAAATAATCCCATAAAACACTAGGCTAACAGTCCGGTACACTTGGTCTGCCATGGTGATGGGTGAAGATGTGTTATGATCCATGATGGTTTGCCTAAATTTGATCATAAAAAAGAAAACAATGTAAAGCCTTTTTCAGAGTTGGAGAGAAAAGGTACTTGACTAAGGCCACTCATAGGTACATACTGTACATGAAGGTACAAGGACACTCGTCCACTCTCACTCACCAGTCACTTTGTGTAGCATTGGACTGCTAACTACCTCATAAGACTCTTGTCTGTTACAAGGCTGCACTCTATATCACTTTATTATACATGTACAAGCTCCATTTGTCTAGATTTGCACTACTCTGTCTGGTTTGCACTCAATGCCATGCGCCTTTACTTGTATATTGCATATTGTATCGCTTTTTTGTTATATGTATAATTGTATTTATTTAAATTTTTACTTGCATTTTTAAAACTCTTTTTGTATTTAATGTTTATCTGTTATCAAGCAAGGGTCTGAGAGTAACGCAATTTCAATTCTCTGTATGTCCTGTACATGTGGCAGAATTGACAAATAAAGCACAGATAAAACAGCACAGATAAAGCACAGACCAATAAAACAGTATAAGCACTACTGTATGTTTTAATTTTGACAGGAATGAAAATGAGTCTGTGAGGACTAGAAGTACAGCTTGTTCAATGGATTGTTCAGCTGATAAAACATCCTTCCAAAGTAGACAAAATGTCATAAACAGTTTGGAAGTTTATACTTTGTTATAAAGACTATAAATCTAACCCTGACAGCTCATTTTGAGTCATTTAAAATTCAATATGGCCTCTACACTGAGCAAAGGCCTGTTCAAACTTATCTTACAGATGCAACCTTATTTCTAATGACTCTGTAGCTCTCTTATAATTGTGACCTTATGTATTACAGTTGTGATTTTTTTTCCACTGCAGAATCACTTTGACTTTACAGTATATCTTATTTTAAACAATGCTTTTTACTTTATTTTTAACACTGTATTTTTTCTTACACTAAATACAATAGTAACAAAGAAAACATACATCTTGAGGAATAGTTCATACAAGTCCAAATATATGTAATTTCATACCTGTATGTCTTAAAACAACATAAGGTGATTACATGGATACAGCACTGACATGTCACTTTTAACTTTCTCTTTTTATTTGAATTTGAAAAAAAATAAAAATTGTCATATTCTTTTAAAAAAACAGAGAGAGCAGTGAAAGACAATCCTTCTCAAGGATATGAGTGTTAAGGTACAAAAAAAAGAAAAAAACTAACAAAAGGTTACAGTCCGTATACTAGTTCATCGTATAAAGGAAGAACGCTACTTTTATATGCTACAATTATTCATTCTTTACTGTTTTGGCTTTTCTAAATCAGAAATTTGTGCAGCATTAATATTCACCAACACTCACCCTGCATCTTCAACAAAAGTTTTTGTATATATACTGCTGATGAATGTTCAGCTTTATAGAAAACACGTTAGCTACAACATAGTCTTCTGACATGACAGGCTGTTTGTAAGATCGATGGTTTTTCAATGGATAAAAGATAACAAAGTAAAAAATGTAAAGGTACCAACCTCAGAGGTCCATGGTGTTGACATCGTAACTGTTCTGAGAGCTGTATAGTTAATGACTATAATGTGCCCTCGCTGTCGATCTATCAGAGGAAGTCATGAAGCCAGTGTCTTTATTTAGATTAGAATTTTTCTTTTGGTTTCTGTGAAGCCCCTTCACTTCCTGTAATGCATGTACTGGTGGAGAATATATCTCAATAGCAAACACTATGTCATATGCAGTTTGAGAGCAGTGGAGAAGTAAAGATGTGACAGGTTTGGGTGCTGGTTATTGATTGGGAAAATCGGGTTTGTCACACAGCATTAGCTCTCTTGGGAGCAGCACACAGCAGGTGGCAACAGAAGGCATCTGGTGTTGAAGAGTTTTAATTAAACACAGGATGCTGAGGTTGGTGGTGTATAAACAGGAAATGAGATCTTTGTAATGTAGGTTTGAGACAGCAGCTCATCTTACAATTAAAGGGAGAAAAGAAAAAGCTCCAGACCTGACCAGGCAGAACATATTTAGACAAACTCCATTTTTTTTAAAACTACTTTGGCTGAGAGGTCAGCTGACATCTGTCACCTGAAAACTAATATTAACTTTGACTGTCGTCTATGCCACAGTTTTCACACACACACACACACACACACACACATACACACACACACACACACACACACACACACACACACGCACACACACACATGTCTGGTTTGCCATCTTCGTGGGGACTCTCCAT
>JAUCNO010002382.1:0-12294 GCA_032353835.1 Enteromius viviparus
GCAAACAACAACAGAGGGAAAAGCCATACTCACCAAGATTGATGGATTATTCACTTACCACTGTTGTTTGATAAACTTGTGAAATACGGAGCGAACGAGAAGTGAAACAATAATATAAATGGAGGGGGAGAAAGCAATAAATAACAATAAATAAACAATAAAAGTAAAAAACAGTAATAATAGTGGATATTAGTGGAAATTTATAACAATTATGGGCCGGTTGCACCAGCTGGACGTACACCTGGTCGTAAGACTAGGCCGGACGTAAAATGCACTTTAAGTCTTGCGTTTATACCCGTTGCACCATCTCTGCGTAGTGCTACGTCTGAGACTAAATCTTATATAACAATGTTTAAAAAATGCACTATAATAATAAATGTTTGTGCGGAGAGGCTGAAGTGCGCTGAGCAATCACTTGCATTTTTTTTCAGAAACAAAATAGCCTACTCGGTCAATTTAAATGTCCATCATCAAATACATAATTCGGAACTGTAAAGAGTCTACTTTTATTTGTTTTGTTGTGATTTTATAGGCTAAATAACAAAACAATTCTTAACCTGCCGCCTTCATTTTTGATGTTTATTTGAAGAAATCTGGCATAGAACATATAAGGAGACTTCATATAGAAAAACGGGCTTGTTAAAAAATGTTTCCTCAATGAAATCATGGCGTGGTGGCTTCACTTGTTGAAGTGCGAGCTCGTCTCAGCTGTATCTATAGCTGCGAGAGAACGTGTAAGCGAGGACGTTCATAGTCTACCCCGGGCGTAGCTTCACCTGATCGTAGGTTTAGTTGGTGCAACAGGTGTAAATATTTATCGTAAAGCTGGACATTGCAAAGTCCAGCGTAGGGCCTACTCCCAACTTTTTTACGTCTAGCTGATGCAACCGGCCCTATGAAATTAAATATTTGGCTCACATTTGAGTGTATTTAACCACTTGAGGTACTGCTAGTGTCTTCTCAGCTTTGTACTGGAGTGTACTGTATAAATACCTTTTCACTGTCTATGTTTTAAATGTGCATCTGAAATGTCAGCGCTGTCCATGCACTGTGCTCTATCAAGGCAGTGTGCGCTCTCCGTGCACCACGCAGTATGACGTGTCAAAACAAATGCATGCGTTTTCACTGATTTTCGGCTCTAAAGGTCATTCTCACAATAGATATGTTTGCTCTTGCACTGTATAATGATAATGGACCCTTCACAGTCACTCCAGCAGCAGATGCAACCTAGCCGATAACTGATAGGTCCAGTAATCAACTATCGGTGCCAGTTAATTGGCAAAACAATACATCGGTTGATTTACTACCCTCTAGAACTAATCATTTCAGTTTCCTGTTCAAAACTTCTGATGCATACAGTGCCTTGCAAAAGTATTAATACCCCTTCATTTTTTTTTACATTTTGTTATGTTGCTGCTTTGTTAATTTGGTGGGTGTAATGTTAATTTGGAAAGGTGCACATCTTAATAAAAGATCTAATAGCTTATAATGCTTATCAGAGCAAAAATTATGCATCATGCATCTTCACATGTAGCCTATTAAAAAAACATAGGTTGATGTGTTCTCCAGCTCGTCAACATAAGCTGTTTTGTTTTTTTGAGGTAGGCTGATAGGTTAAAGGTGCAGTGTATAATATTTAGGAAAATTTATTGGCAGAAATGCAATATAACATACAAAACTATGCTAAACCACATTAAAGAGCAGTAAAGACATATTATAATATACATATTGTTTGTATTTCGGTATAAAACTGACCGATTTTGAAAGTTTAGTTGCATGCGCAAAAGGCAAGAATATCTCAAAATATTATATCTTTAATCTTTTTGTAGAAACATTTCAAGTTAATTCTTGTATTTCAACTTTATTCTTGAAACATTTTGACTTTATTCTCGAAATATTATTAATATTAGTTTTAATCATGTAGTTTTAGATCAAATTAAATAAAGTTGCCACTAAAATGCCGCCGTACCATTGCAAACATAGTTACAGTTCTGTGAATTTATGACCCTGGTGGCTGAGGATGGGGCATCTTATGCATCCTCCACAAATAGATTCTGTATCTTAGCTAAAGACTGTGTGTGTAGGTTTTTCTTCTGTTTATTTGTTTTTAGAGATGTTCAGCTAAATACAGCCTGAACATTTACATAGAGTCTCATAATGTATTTGGTGTCTATCCACAATCACTCAAATGGAAATGTGTAATTATTAGATCTATGGACAAACTGCATGTCATTACACATCCAAACAATATTGAAAGAGACTAAAAACTCATTCCTGGGAAACTGCTTCTGCAGCTTTATACAGATATCAATGCCGATTGTTGTTTTTCAGCTTTATTTCTCCATAAAATGTATAATGTTGTAATAATGCAGTGATATAATATTAATGCAGTGTGAGTGAACTTCAGTTTAAGGCTTTGCAATATAGATAGTGTTTACTTCACTGTATACACTTTATTATGTATTCGCTTTATTTATTTGCTTTATTTTACTTTATTTTTTCATTACTTTCTGAAAGCAATGTATGTCTAAGTAATGAAGTGATTTCAAACACGAATTTAAGTAACAAATTACTTAAAATATGACTTAAAATATACTATAACTTCAGGGCTTTTAATAATGTATCATTTTTGTTAGCATATTTGCAATGTACTATTAAACAGGGAATATATTACAGTAAACTGTTTCTTCAAATCAGATTGGTTAATCAAAATGTTGTTCTGGAGTCAACAAAGATGAATTTTAAAAGAACTAGTCTAATTTATTTAAAACTGTCATATGCTCTTTCCTCCTTAATTTTATTTGTACTCTGGCTGCTGCATTTGACGGGATATGTCATCAATGTGCTATGCACACGTATGCTATGCAGAGCGAGAATGACAGGCAAACATCAACAACCTGATCTTTCTTCTTGATTAGGAAGTTATTCTTAGGTTTTATTTTTATTTTATTTTTCTTCCTAGTTTGGGGAACAGATAGGCTCTATAGTATGATATCTAGGTAAAAGAGTCTCTATTTGCTAAGAATAACCTTATTTCTATAATGTGAGGCAGCTACCAGACTTTCAGGTTTAGCCAGTCTGTCTGCTTCCTGACATGGGCCCCAGTTAGTCAAGTACAGGTTCCAAAAATATGTGCCATATTTCTAGAGAGATGAGCGACATAACACTTGGAAGGATTGCATTTATCGCTTTCCTAGTGGTAACACTTCTAGCTTTAGTCTTAGTCTTTTGTTTTTTGATTTCTTACCTTCTTAATTTCTTGGATTTACCCTTTGCCTAACAGTTTGAGATTGCGTTTGCCCCTTGTTTGGACTTGTTTGCTCACGTTTACATATTTGACATAGGCTACTTGTATGTATTTGTCTGTTCAGGTAGCTTGTGGCTGTCTGCATGTGCTTTTCACACAGAACAGAACACATGGAGCGAGTACTGAATGTAGTTGTCTTCTTTTTGTCCTTATATTTGTGGTCTATCACATTTTGCAAATCTAAAAAAAACAATCTTTTAGTGTGTACCGAGCCTAGTGCAATGACAAACTACAGCAGCAATTTAGCAGCAGCAGTGTAGCAGATCTATTCTCTGACTGAATTTTTGACTTTAAACTTTATTAACTGTAATAACTGTGCACAGTAACAAGATCTTTTATGCTACGGGATTCCTTTTTTGGTCCTAGCTGCAGAAAGGCAATTCCCAGTGTTGCTGATTGGCTAGAAGTAAGTCGTTGTGGAAGTCTTGGGAATGATTGGGGCAGTGACTGAAGGATAGCGATTTGCGGTCCGTTTGAAGTTTGATGCGGTGCAGTCGGAGACTTGCAAATACGGCAGGCAACGCTTAACTTAAACAAACTCTTACAGAAAGTAAAGAAAGTAAAAAATCTATTAACAAGGCTTTTCGAGGCTAGGCAGCAGCAGGCGTGCACACTGGAGCACGTAGTCCACTGCGGCTAATTTGGTCGGGAAGCTGTTGTGGCGGCGGTGCTGAATCGTGGGGTCTCTTTGGAAAGGCGGTGGCGGTTGCGAATGAGTTGGGGATGGAGCTGACCTTAATTAAGCACCCATCGAAGCCGCGTAGGATGACTTTCTCCCTCGCCGGCCAAGCCTTCTCTCCATCCAGGCAAGCAGCATCAGCTCTTCACTCTATGGCTGTGCTGCAGGTGTTTCAAGCCAAGCTCCTTGCTGCCGGGGAGCCCAAAGCTGAGACTATGAGGGAGTTGCGCAGTGCTACTGAACTGGCTTTGAGGGCTAGGAAGCTGATGGCACAAGCGATCGGCAGATCGATGGCCAGTCTCGTCCTGCACGAGCGGCATCTCTTGTTAAACCTAACAGAGATCAAAAGGTCCCGTTTCTTGATGCGCTGATCTCGTTGACCGGACTTTTCGGTCATACATAAATCGCCAGGGGGTCTGTCATCTCACTAAAGCCCCGTTCACACTAGCAGCGACTTCTGCCACTGCATGTCGCCAGAGGCTGGCGACGAGGTCGCTAGTGGGCGTTCTCATTCTGATCGCTTAGTTACGTCATTGTTGACAGCGAATCAGGTTTATATGTTTAAATACAAACACTTTGGAGGCAAAAGACCGTAATAATATAAGTATACTCCATACTGGCCCAGCCTTCCCCTCCATGCCTTTCCCCCGAACAGGCTACTTCCTCAGGTTTTCAGCCGGATCAGGGCAGAAGGCCACAAAGTCCTCCCGGTCACCCCCCTATGGTGGAACCAGTATCCACCAGCTGTGGATTGCGGACCAGCACTCAATGCTGACAGCACCCCCATGGCCCATTCCACTGAGACGGGACCTCCTCTTTCAAGCAGAGGGCTCAATTAGGCACTCACAGCCCAATCTGTGGGCCCTACATGTCCTGAGCGGACCGTCATCAGACCGAGACGCAAATACAAGCAAGCCTCCTAAGAGATTGAGGTGTTTTTTTGTTGAATGTATTAATGAATATAGCAGTAGTGATTTGTTCCCGACATCTGAGTGACTGAAGATTCAGAGGAGTAACGCTATGTTTGGTTCTGAAGGGAAACGTGACCTTGAACAATTGAAATGCGTTTATGTTTGTGTGAATCATTCATGATCCAGCCTCACCTACAGAAGCAGAGAGTATAATGTCTTTTAATATTAATTTTATACTTTTAATATAAATATGCCTCTTTAACAATTGTCTGATACCGATGCCAAGGGTCCCGTAACATTTGAAAAGGCAAATGTAAACTAACTTTATTCCTCTTGCGCTCAGCTCTACGGCAGTCACGTCTGGCAGCACGATTCAGATCATTCAACCAAGGCTCAACTTTTTTGAAGTTTTAGAACTTCAGAATTGCAGGAGGAATGAAGCCATGAGCTCAGTTCCTCTTGTATTGCATACTGCCTCAGGGGCTACACAAAAGCCATTAAAAACAGCGGAGAACTGGGCAGCAGTGGGAGAGTTAATAATATGACAACTATGATATGCCGCAGCGGCAGATTTTACTTTCATACCGGTAAGAGCAGCCTTAAATAAAATAGAATAATGGTCAGAAAGCACAGGATCACAAATCTCAAGCTGTGAAATATGCAAACCATAAGATAACACAAGATCAAGTGTATGCCTCTGTTCCTGAGTGGGTCCCAAAACAGAATGCACTAAATTAAAATAATCTATAAGATTTAAAAAGTCCCTTGCAATAGGCTCATTAAGACAACACACATGAACATTAAAATCCCCCAAAATGAGAATATGGTCATATCTCGGCATAACTTACGCTAAAAATTCAGAAAGCTCATTTAAAAATTCCTTGTTGTATTTAGGAGGCCGGTAGACCACCGCACATAACATAGTGTTTTAGAAACCCAGCTCTACTCAATTCAAAACTCATAGGAGGGGAAGAAGGAGATAGCTGCTTACATTTATAATGACTCTTAAAAACAATAGCAATACCTCCTCCCCGGCCCGTTGTCCGCGGAGTGCTAATAAAGCAACAGTCAACAGGTAAAAGTTTGGTGAAAGCTGTAGTCTTGCCAACGTTCAGCCATGTCTCAGTCAGAGAAGAAGTCCTTTTAGGCGAAGGTCTTATTAGCCAGAGACCTAATATTCACCAAGCCGAACCTAGCAGGAACCGGGAGGTTTGCAGATTCAGTTGGCCGGGGAGTTTTGGTGGTTAACACCACACCAACGTGGGTGAGGAGTGCAGGGCTGAATCATCATTTCCAGGCCAATGGTAGAATCCAAATCTGCATACACATGGTCCAGAAAGCGTTAAGAGATAGCAAGGCCAGGCACAACATTAAGCTTGATCCAGTAGGGAGGAAATACCCAATAGGCATGCTTTGAGCCTCACAAGTCTGCCACCACGTTTACCCCGGGGATGGGAACGCTTACGCCGGGATGGTAGAGCTAGGACACAGTGGAAGTGTTCTGGAATCCTCCCCAAGAAAGGCAGTAGTGTTCCGCATCCTGTGAATTCTGTCAAAAAAAATTCTGTCAAATTCTGAGTCTTGAAAGGGAAGCCAAAGAGTCAATAGTGTTTGGCAATCATACACTATTAGAGCGCTGACAAGTAGTTCATTACTTTGTAATTACAAAATAATTTATCTTTGACCTTTAATTATGTATATTTTAAATAAAATACAAATCATTTCAAAAAACAGTTTTTTTTCTCTCATCTCCTCACATTATTTCTTACCTGCCTCAGTGACATTCACTAATGGCCCATTAGAGGAGGGGCCTTTGTCTCTTCAGGTGTTAATCACTGAATATTAATGACCATCAATCACTCCCTCGCATACTGGCTTTCAGCCTCACAACATGTCTTTTAAAATTTAAAACACTATATTGTTTTCTCTGAAAAGTAAGTGGAATGATTTTCAAATCAAGTCAAGTCACATTTATTTATATAGCGCTTTTAACAGTACAGATTGTAGCAAAGCACTGAACATTATCAAATAGAACAACAGAGTAATGGTAATGTATAATGATGAGAATAAAACTTTATGTATCAAATGCAGAGACGGTCTCTGTAATCTAATGAAGAAACAAAATCATCTACATTTTGTATGGCCTGAGGGGTTTTATTATTTTAAGGTGAACTTGTTTATGGAGAAAGCCTGTCGCCAGCGGGACAGCTTTCGTAGGTGTTGTTGTCAACATTTCATTTTTTGCTTTTGGGAGATGCTGTGTTTAAACCCTACAGTGCGACACATGTTGTTGTTCATGGATCCTGCTGGGAGCTGGTGGGGAATGTCAACCTGTAGGATATATGCCCACTAGCTTTGTTGTATGCTATAGGGAACCCGGGGGGTGCTTCTGATCTTTAAATCGGCCAAGATGACGTTTGGGCCCTGTGGAGAAATTATATGTGAGGGACCCTTGCTGCACCGCACAGCCCTATGGGATGTCATATTTTCTCCATAGGCACGTCAATGGATGTCAGAAGGTTATTTCAGGTGCTTTGAGCATCTTAAGCTTTAGTTTATCAAACAGAAACTCTATGTACATCGGCAAAACAGAGAAAAGTTTTTCACTATTAAAAGGATAAGGTCTGGAGAAGTTCACAGAGCTTCATTCTTTCATAAAAAAAGCCCTTTTCCACCAGTGTCTTGTGTCTAAACGCTACTTTATCAGAACACACAGATGATGCCAACCACCGCCATGAGGATGATTTTACTCATCCACATTGTGTTTATTTATTTGTTTATTGTTTTGTTTACTGCCTAAAGCAGTAGGTATTTGTCTTTGTACTTTCATGAATAATGCAGCTCGCCTCCTGGGATTGATGATCTTTAACTTCTCCGACTTTCATCCATATGCTTATATATTCATTTATCTATGCTACCATTCCATTACCAGGGGGAATGAGGTATCTGAGGACGCTGCGAGTGTGTCAGCAGGGAAGTTTTGTGCCATTTTACCTGACAGTTGGATTTCTGTTACCCGCAGATGGTTAGAAATTTTAGATTTAAATTCAGCCATGCTCTGAAATCAGAATTATTGAGTTCAAGGTAAATACACTCAGTAAGGTCGTTGCACTTATTATGTAAGTATAAACAAGCAACAGCCTGCAACTGACATCTTGAAATGTGCTGGGGAAAGAAACTGGATACACAAAAACAAATAGCCTCAAAAACATTATTAAATAGTATTGTAGTTTTATTTTATGAAAAAAACTAACTTTTCAATAAATAAGGGACAATGTACAACAAATTGGAATGTCATGTCAGTCATGGACACTTGGGAGGTTCTGCCAGTGGCTGCACAAACCCTTAATCTTTCTGTGATAGCCTTGGACATATCTTTGGAACCGTACCCTACCCTAAACCGACCACAGAGGTCATTGAACTTTTGTCCAACCCCGAACTGGCCGTGGAGGCCATTGAGCTTTTGTCCTGCCCTGAACCGGCCATTGAGATCATGGAACTTTTGACTGCAACCCACCGAACGCAGGTACGATTTTGGCCAAAACGGCCACCACTAACCTCTCTCTGCTCCCTATTGCAGTCCGACCTGTCCTGCCCTGGAGGGTCCCAGGTGGGCATCTAAACCGTCTGCTCCACCCAGGTAGGCATCTTCGCTGGCTCCGATGTTAGAGTCTGGAAGCTGCTTTGTCATTATAATCATCCACGTGAGACGAGTGCAACATGTAAACGCTCACAACAGCTTGTGGGCTCAGTGCGGAAGATGAGAGGAAACACAGCACTTAATTCAGCAAAGACAAGTTATAAGATAACAGAAGAAAGACAGCTGAAAAGAATAACAAATTCACTCTCATGAGTAAGTAGTGTTTGTTTTTGTATTAGTTTGGTGTTATTGTGTCATAAACCTGAACACATTTACTGGTTTTGTTTTTCCTATAATACTAACTATAATACTGACTGAAATGTTTGAAATCAAGTGAAACATTTTGAATATGACTGTGATGACATAGACTTGGATGGCAGTAGATCCATGTGCAAGCAGTTTATTTACAAGCGTAGTCAGACAGGCAAAGATCGGCAGGAGCAAACAGTAAGAGGTAGACAGAGCAAAACAGTACCTGAGACAGGCGTTGGTCCGGATCACAGGCAAGGTTCAATAACTGAAGTCCAGGCGGTGGTCGGGGTCACAGGCGAGAATCCGAAAAACACAAGGGAAATGCTCAGAGATGTTACGGGAACAAAATTTGCAATGAATGAGGGTCTGTGGTAGGCGACTTTGGCTGAGTGGTAGAGACTGATTTGGGAGTTTAGTTGTGAGTGACTGAGAGCGGTAACCTGGTTCCGAGAGTTGAGTGACTGACGACAGGTGACTGAGAGCGGGTGAAAGTGACAGATCCTGGGTCAGTGGGCTGTGATGGCGTGCAGTTTACTGTGACAGCATTACATATTGCCCCTCCACTGTAAGAGGCGTCCTTACGCCATAACAGAACCTTAAAAATTATAACGGGGGAGGGGGTGGGCGCCCTGGAGGCTGCAAAGGGCAAAGTTACAAATCATATTCTCTGGAGGCCATGGCGGACCTGGAACCTTGGAAGGCCATGGGGCAACTCTGAAGCTGAACTTAAGTATGGCCCTACTGGCTCTCCTGGGCTTGATTCAGGAACGGGATTTGGGTTTAACTCTCCTGGCTAAGACTTGGGAGCAGGACTGGCCGTGATTCTGGAATGGGACTTGGGATTGGCTCTCCTGGCCGTAATTCTGGAACAGTGGCCAAGACTCGGGAGCAGGACTGGCCGTGATTCTAGAATGGGACTTGGGATAGGATCTCCTGGCCGTATTTCTGAAACGGGATTCGAAATCTGCTCTCCTGGTTGTGACTTCGAAACGAAAATCAGGTATGGCTCTCCTGGCCGTGACTGCGGAATGGAGTCTGGAGGGAACTGAATTGACATTCCTGTCCGTGACTGCAGAACAGAATTAGCGGGGAACTAGATCAGCATTTCTGGACATGATTGTCTTACAGAATCCCCAGGGAACTAGATCGACACTCCTGGCCGTGGCTGCGGAACGGAATCCGTGAGGAACTAGATCAGTACTCCTGGTCATGACTGCGGAACAGAACCCGTGGGAATTTGGATCGGAACTCCTGACCGTGACTGCGGAACGGAATCCATGGGGATCTAAATTGGTGCTCCTGGCCGTGACTGAGGAACAGAATACACAGGGATTTGGATCGGCACTCCTGGCCATAATGGGCAGACTGAACTTTCTTGGATCTGGATCAGCACTCCCGGCCGTGATGGGCAAACTGGACTCTCTGTGGTAGGCGACTGTGGGGAGTGAATTAAAGGGGTAAACAGTGACTGGTCTGGGTTGACTGAGCTGAGTGACTGAAGACAGGTGACCGAGAGCAAGTGAAAGTGACAGATCCTGGGTCAGTGGGCTATGACAGCGTGCAGTTGACTGTGACAGCGTTTCAGTAATAAATAAATAAATAAATAAAATGTAAGCATTATTTCTTTTAACTCATTTAGTCAATATTTTTTATCATTATCATTCTATTATAATTTCATGTATGCATAAAAACAACATTACATAATCTGTATTTGCTTTGGTGCTTCAGGGGCATAACTAAACACACTCGAAATAAGTTACTATATAATTAATAATAAGTGATATTAAAGAACTTCTGATATTATTATTGATATTATTCTTTTTTAATAATAAAATTATATAATAATTAACAACCACAATATGAGAGTGATATATTAGCTGTGACATTCTAGCTGAAATGCCTTTTCAAGTTCATGTTGTTCCAATCTTAAAATTTTGAAGAATGTTGGTAGGGTTTCAGTTCACATTGACTTATGGACAAAAAGTTAAATGGACATCAATAGGAATTAAAACTATCTGGTTATCAACGTGTATTGTACCACAACACACAGCCTTTGAAATCAGAATAGCCCCCCCAACACAGTCCTTAAACATAGCAACCGTTATAATATTTTGGAAGGTTATTCCCAAAGCCTAAATATTTAAGTATATTTGGAAAAACTGTATGACACTGGGTAGGAGAGTCTGCAATACAATTTCCCAGGAGTATTTGGTTTATGCCAAACTTAAGAACACTGTGAAGCTGTTGAATCACGCAGCTGTTAGAAATGACTTATTACCCAGCGGGAGTCCATTGAGCACTGTCTTTCACAGACTATTGTATCCAAATGTGTATTTCATTCTAAACAACTTTTGCCATTGACCTTGCACCTACACATTGTAGGAAAAGATTAACTAATGGCTTCTTGTTAAACGTTCCCAATTTGGCATCTGTAGGATAATTAATGAAGTAATTAAACGGCGCAGGACGAAACTGCAGAATCATCAGAAAAATAACAACAACAAAAACATGCTTTTGTGTCCTCTCAAGCTTGTCCTCTGGTTGTTCATGCTGTTTTCACACAATTGTTTTCTTGATCAATTCCATTAGGAGGATATTAAAGAGGAAGCTCAACGAAAAAATAAAATTTTTGTTATCCTTTACTCATCCTCAAATTGTTTCAAACCCTTGTGACTTTTTTTATGCTGTGGAACACAGGAGATGTTTAGGGGTGGGAAATCACATTGTACTAATCCACAAACAAAGGCTTAGTCAAATATTATTCACACATCCATATGCAAATGTTTTGCCAACAACATAGTTTCGGGAGGAGCGGTGGCCGAATTAGTCACAGCTGCTCTTCATCCCCTAATCATCACCTCATCACGATCGCCCAATCACGTTAAACCTTCCCACTATAAATCTCCCCACTTTTCTTCCTTCCACATCTCGCTTTATGCAACCCTCCTCCTCCCCCTTCTCCTCCTTAAGCTCCATTCTCTCCTCCGGGGGGGCATCGAGAGCGCCACTAGGGTTCGGGGCCTGCCGTTCTCCCGGCTCGCTTCCCGGACAGCTCACCAAATTTGCTTTTACTTTATTGCTTTAATCTATTCATTAACACCCCTTGCATAAATGACAAAGCGCAAACTCTTGAAATAAACTTCTAAACATTTGAAAGGTGAAATGAATAGACATTCTAAGAATGAAATCATTAACCTGTTACGAGCATATTGACAGTCTGTGTAATTGGATGGAGGAGCTCCAGAAAATCAGTAATGAGGTAATGACAGTTTTCAGATTTCAAAACCAAAAAGACATATTTGTAGGGGTGGATGCAGTGGCGTAGCGGACACACCCGCGGTGCGTGGGGGCCCCGCCTCTTTGGAGGGCCCTGCCCAGGCCATTGTAAAAGGCTTTCACACACCACATAGGTTATAACGTGTTTTTGTTTTGAAAAGCTCAAGACGCGGCAAATGAATTTGAGATTAATTTAGAATGCCGTGTCATGCTGGAGAAATGGCACGCA
>JAUCNO010002383.1:0-12289 GCA_032353835.1 Enteromius viviparus
AAGAAACTGGAAGCAGCAGGGGAAGTGGATGGTCTGATGTAGCCGTGTGCCAAGGCCTCCTTGATGTACTCCTCCATTGCTTTGGTTTCTAGAAGTGACAGGGGGTAGATCCTACCTTTGGGCACTTGGGCATCTGGGAGCAGATCGATGGAGCAGTCCCATGGGCGATGTGGTGGCAAACTGGCGGCTCTCCTGGGGCAGAAGACATCCTGGAAGTCCTTGTACTCTGTAGGAAAATCAACAGACAGTTTCTCAATAGGGCTTTCAATGGTAGTGGTACATACTTTGATTTGTTTGGTAGGTTGAAGTGGTAGTTCAGGAAAACACTCAGACCAGCACTTAGAACCCCACTTGAGAATCTCGCCGGTGCCCCAGGAAAGAATCGGTTCATGTTGTGCCAACCATGGACGCCCTAGCACAAGATCCATTTTGGAGCCCTTCAGTACCATAAAAGACATTTCCTCCATGTGACAGATTCCAATCCTCACCCCAACCGGCCCTGCACGGCGTCTCACATGACGATTAGTCATGGGTTTGCCAGTGATAGTCTGTACTTGATACACCATTTCAGTGGGAGAAGTCTTGAGATTGAGGCGCATTGCAAGATGTCCTGCAATGAAGTTGCCCGCTGATCCTGAATCAATAAGAGCGGCCACAGACACAGAAATACCATTAGCAGTAAGCTGAACTGGAGTAGAAAATGGGGGCATGTTTTCATCATGAGGAAGTATAGTACTCACCACAGGTCTGGGTGGACGGACAGAGCAATCTTTCATTATATGGTTGGGTTGTCCGCAGTATAAACAGAGTCTCTTATTAATCCGATGTTGACGTTCTTGAAGAGAAAGGCGTCTACAATTATTTCCATGGGTTCATCCTGGGTAACTGGAGGGCTCGATGACTCTGGCGGGCGGAGGATGCTCGTTGTAGTGCTAGACAATGATTGACTGTATGAGGTGACGCGGGCTGAACAACGTAGAGACAGTTGTATGAAGCGTTCCAAACCAATCGAGTCATCGTATGGAGCCAGCATCAAACGAAGATTTGGATCCAATCCTTGACGGTAGGTTGTAATTAATGCCTTCTCGTTCCAACCGCTTGAAGCAGCCAAAGTCCGGAACTTGATTGAGTATTCAAGAACAGATAGGTTATTTTGTCGAATGTTATCTAGTTCCTCACCCGCAGAAGATTCCTGATCTGTTCGTCCCAAAACTTCAGCAAAGTGTGATGAAAAGGCTGAATATGAAGCGATGGCTGGCCCTGCTTGGCTCCATACGGATTCAGCCCACCTTAATGCAGATCCGGAAAGGCATGAAATAACATATCCGATCTTCGCACTGTCAGAACTGTAAACACTGGGATAAGTGGCGAATGTAATCGAGCATTGTAGCAGGAATCCCTTGCAATCCCCCGCCACGCCATAGAATGGCGTCGATCGCACCATGGGACATACTACAGCTGGAGGAGAAGAAGAGTTGTTTACTTCCGGGTGCGCTGCGGAGAGTGGCGTGGGTGCCGGTGGTGATGGTGGCTGAACAGGAGCGGATAATATGGATCGTCTCACTGCTTCCACGAGCTCCTGAAACCGATCCGTTGGAGAACTCATCCCGTTGATGATTATAATTATGGTCCAAGCTTCTGTAACGAAGCGGACACTCACAGAGGTAAGATGTAGATAAAGTCTTTTAATGTCAACAGGTTTGTAAAAATGAAACAAAGGTAAGCAAACTCAGGTTCCTCCAAATCTGGGAATAATAACAAACAAAAAAGGTGTCTCTTTGACTTTCTTGCAGGTAGGGTCGTTGCAGCCACACACCACTACTGATCCACAGATCCGAAAGAAGATCACAGCGGAGCCTGGGGAATGCACACAGAGTCACGGAGCCTTCTGTATGGAGACAGGTAAGAGTTAAGGTCAGTAACACTGTGAGTCGTAGGGAAGCGTCCACTTTCGACATACGAGCTTGGACAAGGAACTGATAGTGGTGTGTGGTTATAAGGGGTGCTTGATAGTGCTAGTGATTGTGATCAGGTGTGGAATCCAGGTGCTTATGATCAGTATTCGGGTGACTGTGATCGTTGCGTGACAGGAAGGGAGGTGTTAGGTGCAGAGTCTGGCGTGGATGTTACAATCACTTACTAAAGACATTGCAGTTACCCTAATTCTTCTTGTGGTCCTGGGTCACACCTCCCGCACCTGACCAATACAGCCCCCACAGATGTCGTTATGAGAACTCCAGGTCTGGCCGCTCGTTTTCACATGCGCGCCGGCTTGATCCTGATCGTGACCATGGAGCTCATTATGCTTGCTCACCCAGTCCACAGTATAGTCATTAAAGTTATTACAGACATATCTCTCCATCGCCACCCCCCTATTCCTGTAGCTCACAGAGGTCTTATACTTCCCCCACACACCATGTGCACTCCTCTCAGTCTCACAGAGAGAAAGCCCCTTTCTCACCACAGCGGGGAAACGAGTAGAAGCTGTCATTGGGGACCAAATGCCAGCTTCATCCCCAATAATGGTCCATGATGTAATTGCCTATAACTCCACTCCACCCACACCTTCTTTTCAAATTGCACTAGCTGGTACTGAACTTCATGCTCTTATTACTGATGACTATCGTAAATCCATTCCCGCTCTGTCTACGCAATCTATCAGCAAGTCTTTTGTCTTAGCATTGTCAGTAACTGGACAGCTACTAGACATACTAGGTTCTGTCACAGCTCTCATACATATTGGGGATGTCACGTTTTCCCATGTATTTCATGTATTACGTACTGATACACATCCCGTTCTCATAGGATAGGATTTTCTAATTGAACACAACGTTACAGTTGACATACCAAATGCATGTGTAAAACTATATAACACTTCAGTGTCTCTTTCACCACCCCACTCACTGATCCCAGTACAGAGTTCTGCAGTTAGTGTTGCTCAGGTGACTGTCACTCCTATGTCAGAGATGGTAATTCCAATTTCTGTTAAGGATAGTAGCATAGCGAATCCTTTCACCGACACATATGTAGACATACTGCAACCAAAGTCTCCTCCGGTCGTGACCTTAGGCGTCGCTCAAACGCTGACCTCCATTCACAAAAGGAGGAGCACGGTTCGAGTTGTTAACCCGACTAGCGAACAAGTCTCTCTTGATGCTGGATGCGCACTAGGTCAGTTTTTCTCAGTCACTTGCAATACACATGATGAGTATACGTAAGTCTCAGCCGTGACTACTTCTACAGAAGCCGCCCATCCAATGTCTGAAGTGCATTTGGAGTATACAGAGTTAAATGCATACGAACTGGTACAACTCAAGAGCCTGCTGACAGAGTTTGCTGACATTTTTAGCTCCCATTCTCATGACTATGGCAAAACTAATGTGGTTACACATAGCATCAACACGGGGGATGCTGCTCCAATTAAATTGCGCCCATATAGAACATCACCAGCTAAACAGACTGTACTACAACAAGAGGTGTCACAGCTCTTGGACCACAACATCATTGAGGAGTCTCATAGTCCCACAATCAGCCACACAAGTCCAGCCCAGTCGCACGTTTTTTTTCCTGGGAAGGAAACGATTCTAACTCGACTTTCGTGAGTCCAGCACAAAAGGATGCATCCAATGGGATTGTAGTATTACATTCATGCTGGAGTCACGAAAATAGTGAAATATTCGTGTCCCTGACACAAATTAATAGATTTTAGGCTAATTTTGTGATATTGTCACGACCTGCCGTGCGACGTGGTTGCACAGGTCAGAGCTTTTCTGGGGTTGTGTTCATATTACCGTTGATTCATCAGACATTTTGCACTTACGGCAGAACCCTTGTACCATCTTACACATAAGGGAGTACCATTCTCTTGGTCTGCTGAAGCCAATGAGGCTTTTAATGTACTGAAACAGGCTTTGACGTCATTGCCAATTAAGGCTTTTCCAAATCTCTCAGCTCCTTTCCTCCTCAACACGGATGCTTCCCTTCATTCGTTGGGCTCAGTTCTTTCACAACGGGTGGAGGGAAAAGAGCATGTCATAGCGTATGCCAGTCATGTGCTGTCAGCTTCAGAGCGAAAATGGTCTACTTTCGATCGAGAGTTGTATGCCATTGTGTGGTCAGTGCGTCACTTCTGACACTATCTGGCTTGTCACCTGCTTACTAAAATTACTGATCATAAGCCTATGGTGGGTCTTAAGAAACTTCCTTTAGATCATGACCCTACAGCTAAACGAGCTTGTTGGGCAATTGAGTTGGATCTTTATGATTGGTCTGTCATTTATTGTGATGGCGCCAAACACCTTAATGCAGACGCCATGTCTAGGCGACCAGACACCACTCCTGTGGAATCTGTGAGTTGCTTTCGGGGTGATGTGTCCACCTTTTCGGTAACAACCCAGACCTCGTTCATACCGTTCCAAGTAAAACCGGTGTGTGCAGTTAAACGATTAATCGTACACTAAAAGATGAACTTTCCAAACATCATTTTGACTCTAGTATGGAATGGGACGAGCACCTCCCGCAGATTGTGTTGGCTTACAACACCACTACGCACACTAGCACAGGACTAACACCCTTCTTTCTGGCTCATGGCGGGGAAGCCCGCGTTCCTTTGGACACATTACTTCAGGACGATAATGCTACCAGTTCAGCAACAGTGGGCACACCAGCAGCATATGCAAGTAAGCTATGCAAAAGACTGGCCTGTGCTTATCGTGCTGCCACTGCTTTCCAAGATAAGGCTCAAGACCAACAACGCCTGAACTATGATCGTCATTTGAATCACACTCTGTATAACAGTGGGGATATGGTTTTAGTGGATGATCCTGTCCACCGCCAAAACAAACTGTATCCACGTTGGGTGGGTCCATATGATGTTTTGCGACCAATATGCCCCTTCGGTAGTTCCACTCCTGTAAATTTTGAATTGCGGGACACATCTAGACCTCATGGAAAAGCAAAGATTATTCATTCCAATCATATGAAACCGTACATAACTGACCCAAAGAACAACCATACCCTTAACTCCCCTTCTTCCCTTGTTCACCCACACACTCTGAACACTTTGTCTAAACTCCTCCTGCCCCACATTACACAAGTGCTAATTTCTTATTAGGTAAGGGAGTATTATGTAGGGAGTGAAATTTAAAGGTTAAAAATAGGTAAAAATAAATGTTCTACTACTTTAAATAAGACGTAGAGATAATATCGCGAGAGAGAGATACTCAGTGTGGATAAAAGCGGAGAAGTGAGAGACATAATGTGCACTGTGTAATCAGATGTGGGCGATCTATAATGTTCACCTCTTCAGGGTTAATAAATCAAGTGTTATGACTTCAGTAGCTCCCTGTTGGTGTCCTCCTTGCAGCAAAGCCAAGAACTCACAAGACAGCCCGCGGCAAGGACTAAAGCTCACGCATAGATACAATGCGCGTTACATAATTATATAATAATTATATTTCATCTGTGAATTTCACAAGATTTGGCGTATTTTCATACCAATAGTTTTTTTTTTTTTTACAATAAATGCTAAGCAGGTGAAGTGAATTAGCAGATTAAAAAAGAATCAATGCTATAAGTAGTATGTTTACTAATTGTCACATGCCTAGGGGCTGTTTCAAAAAAGCCATTTAGAAAAGCGGAAATTAAAGTCCAAAACCTGACTTGAATGAGCCGATCTAATCATCCACGCTTAAATTGGTTCCATAACAGTAAGTTGGGGATCATGTGATCTTACTAATTTGAGTCAGGTTTAAATAGTCTAGATAATTGCGCGGAAGATCTCTCCTCGTGGTGTATCAATGATGCTAAGAATAATAAAGAATCAGCCCAGAATTACACGGGGGGAGCTGGTCGATGCCGTAAAAAGAGCTGGGACCATCGTTTCCAAGGCTACTAACAGTAATACACTAATTGCACCGCACAGAAGGTTCCCCTGCTTAAGTCAGCCCATGTCCAGGCCCACCTGAAGTTTGCCAGGGACCATCCGGATGATCCAGTGGAGTTATGGGAGAAAGTCCTGTGGTCAGATGAGACGAAAGTAGAATTTTTTTTTTGTCTTAACTCCATTCAATGTGTTTGGAGGAAGAAGAATGATGAGTATCATTGCAATAATACCATACCTACAGTGAAGCATGGGGCTGGAAGCATCATGCTCTGGGGGTGTTTTTCTGCAGGAGAGGATCTCGTCATTATACATTACCATCACTCTGTTCTAATACTTGATAATGTTCAGTTACACCCCTGTGTAAAGGGCCATGACTCTGGGGCCGCGTTATGCAGAGATCCCCTGCTAACTGGCGAGACTTTTTTAGCTTTTCCAGTTCGTTAACAGAGGAATCTGCACATAACCTTCCCAACCCTTTGTGGTCTGCTGTAAGGGGAGCCTACAGAGTTGCTGTCAGTGGTGTTGAAGCAAAAGTTGGGGGAGGAACACATGACTAAAACACAGTTTTCACATGTGGAATAAAGAAATGCAATATATTGATAAGATTATGGATATAATTAAAGGGAAACACAGCCTTCTGGTTGACTATGGAGGTCTTTAATGCCACACCTCTAGGCGAAGGAGGCGCCCTCCTCCAGAAGAGCTGAAGAGCAGATCTCATCATCTCCGGGCTGCCTGTCTCAGGAGTGCTTCCCGCCCCTCCGGGTGTTTTTGGCCAGCCCCTGAGCAGGCGGGGTCCCGCTCCCGTGGCCAGCTTGACGCCAGCCTGGGAGATGGGGGGCATCGAGAAAGCGAGCCTTCTCGTTGTCCGGCACCCGCACAAGGTTTAGCCAGAGATGGCGTTTCTGAACCACCGTAGTGGACATGACCTGGCCAAGTGTATATTATAACATTTAGTTGTCTGTGATTATATTTTGACTTAAGAGTTCCTGACTGAATTATATTTATTTACTTATGCTTTGGTTTGATTTCGTCTAGAAGACTGGATAAGAAAGACAAACTGTAAAAGTTATAACATCAACACACTTTAAAAGACCAAGAGCTACAATACAAATGCAATGTGTCCAAGTGGTTAGACATTTTCAGGCTTCTAATACTTTAGATTGGAAAGCCTTTAACTAATGGGATGTATGAACATTTGCAGTGTGTGTAAAATAAATGATTAGATGTATACAAAATTATATTCAAAGAACTGAGCCTGAAAGCATTAGAAAGAGAGAAAAATGATTCATTTGGAGCTGGCGTGTAAGTTTACATAAATATGTGATGCGATCTGGGAAAACCTGTCAGATGTCGAGCTGGAATGTTTTTTTAGGAAATTCCAAAAAATAGGAATTTTTTTCATCAAAATTTGGTTTTCATTAAATTATTCTGTAAAATCTTGTCCATCAAATTTCACTTGCAGAAAAATTATGATTTATTGCAGCAAGCAGAGACTGTATCTTTCTCTTATTAACACACTGCAGAGGTAACAAAACAGTTAACATATCCTATCAAAACAAACCACCTGTCACTCTTTTGCACTCACGGTGTGCGCGTCGTGTCTCTCAGCAAGGCAAGGAGCGGAGGAGACAGAAACTTCTTTGCACAACATTTAATTCCAGAAACCAGGACTAATACAAAATGCTGACGGGCAGCAGCACAGCAACACACTTGGGTAAACATGCAGACTTCAACACGACATTAATTCAAACAGAAAAACAACGGTATCTAAAGACATACAAATCAAAGACTAAAGTGAGGGCAGGTGTACAAAACAGGTGAGACAATCAAACTAATTAGGAAGAAACCAAAAGGACAAAGACCAGGGGGGAAAACAAGACATGACAGAAACAAGATGTGACATTACGCCCCCTTCCAAAAATGGGGCATCTGTAACATCAGTGGGGAGGGAGGGCTGGGCGCTCTGAAGGCCCGACCGGGATGCTGGCACATACCCTGCCTCCAGGGCGGATCAGAAGCCCTGTTGAACCACACAAGCTGGACAGTCTTTGACACAACTGGATCGAGGGGCCTTAGTGAACCATGGTGGTCCGGACACTAACCGTGGTAGCTCAACCATTGTCCATTCATAAACCCCAATCCCGCCCACCCTTTCCAGAACCCACCTCTTATTGCCCCCCCAAAAAAATTTTCTTGGGGAAGCTCCCCGGGAGGCACACATGTGGCGCAGACTCTGGAGGGCGCACGGGATGCGCAGCAGACTCTGGAGGGCGCTCTTGCAGTGCGGCAGACTCTGGAGGGCGTTCTTGAAGCGCGGCAGACTCTGGAGGGCGCACTGGAGGCGCGGCAGACTCAGGAGGCCGCACTGGAGGCGCGGCAGGCTCTGGAGGATCGGGCCTCTTCCACCATTGGCTCCGGTGGATCAGGCCATGGCAGCGGCAGCGGGGCACACTCTGGCAGTGGCAGCGGCAGTGGCAGCAGCAGCATGGCAGGCTCTGGCAGTGGCAGCGGTAGCTGGGCCGGCTTTGGCAGCGTGGCAGGCAGTGGCAGTGGCGCTGCTGGCATGGCGGAAGCGACGTCCGTTGCCTCGGCCGTCATCCTGATCACCAGCTCGAAAATCTCCCGAACTCTCTTTGCTTCCTCCCGCGAAGCAATCGGGAACGGCACACTCAGGAACGCAGAAGCCCCACTCGGCAATCTGTGCGGTGGCAGTGAAACCGGAACCGTGTCCTGTAGATCTATGCGGCGAGGAGATTTTGGCGGCGGACCACGCAGAATAGCGAGCCGACTTCCAGGCAACTGAATCTGCCGAGGCGGACCGGGGTCCGCGAAGATGTGCGCGTTCATCGGATTGAATGCCATCCTCTCTGTGATGTCATGTTCTGTCACACTTGTGCACTCACGGTGTGCGCGTCATGCCTCTCAGCAAGGCAAGAAGTGGAGGAGACAGAAACTTCTTTGCACAACATTTAATTCCAGAAACCAGGACTAATACAAAATGCTGACGGGGCAGCAGCACAGCAACACACTCAGGTGAACATGCAGACTTCAACACAAAATGAATTCAAACAGAAAAACAACGGTATTTAAAGACATACAAATCAAAGACTGAAGTGAGGGCAGGTGTACAAAACAGGTGAGACAGTCAAACTAATTAGGGAAAAACCAAAAGGACAAAGGCCAGGGGGGAAAACAAAACATGACAGAAATAAGATGTGACACCACCAAACATATAACAAAGACGCACCTACACATTTCAGTCAGTCCTGTGTAAACTATGGCACAAAAGTTTGTTTATTCATTTATTTTAAGATTGTGAGATGGCGAAAACAACGCAGTCAGAAGTAGCTGCTTAATTAAACAATCTCATCTCAATCTGCTTAATCTTTGCAAAGTCAATGCCCTAAAACGATGTTATAATTGTCTATTTCACATCCAGATAAGGATTTATTGATGACGTTACTCAAGAGGAGTAGTCAGATAACAGTCTCTTACAGCCTATTTACAGGTGCTATCTAAATAAAAAAGGGGTGATCAAAAGACTATACCCATAATAAACAACTGAAAAAAAAACTATCATAGCATAAAAATCATAGCTATCAGCCAACTTCAGATTGCCATGACTTTTGTTACCGACAAAATGTGGACAAAAAGTTTTGGAAAGGGCTTGAATCCATCTTTCATATGATATCAAAACCTAAAAAAAGGTACAATTTTACCATGTGTTGGGTTTTCCCAAAATGCATCACACACACATATATATTTTAATTTTGAAAAAGTATAAAGGTTTTAAAATTATGAGAGTTAGAGTACCAGCAGGTGCCTTCTTGGGCCTTGTAAAAGTGCATAGCTGTTCAACTAATGGGCTAATAGAAAAAGAGAACAAAACAAGTAATTTCATCTTAAATCATTTTATTTCCGACAGTAAAATTACACTATTGACTTTAGTGTGCCATAGCAACACCATAAATTGTCATTAAACAGAAAGTTGAAAGATTATTTAATTAATGTAAAGGTGTGTGTGTGCAGCCCATTTTACTGACATCATCCTTTCTTTCGCTTTTCTCTTCTTGTGTCTCTTGTTTTATTTCTTTGTGTGTCCTCCTGACGTACTTTTTGCAGCACAATTTTTTTAAAGAGTGATAAGATTTTGTACGGATACATACTGTATCTAGTCCTGTAAACCAATTTTTACCATTAATTTCTATCTAAAAGTGTGTGTGTGTATGTTGAAATTGTGGCCAATTCAATTTAGCTTAACCAGCCATTTCTACGTTTAAAAGTCTAAAGTTTATTTTGTAAATGAAACCTTTTTATATAAAAAGAGTATTCTTCATAAACATTTGCTTTGTTGCTAAGCTTACTTATTAGTGATGAATGCAATTTACTTTGCCGGGCTTCATGTAACACTCTGCCCTGCCCGCCTTGAATAACTCACATTTATGCTACAACCTTATTTAGCCCATTTTACCTAATGTCCCATTTTAGCTGACTTCACCATACATATATATATATATACAACAATGCTTTCTTTGTTCACTAATTATTTTACTGAAATTATTACGTCTCTAATGTTTTGTGGGGTGGGGGGACTCTGATATGTGTGGTGTTTTCCTTTATAGACAATTTTTAGAAGGTTTCTTACAGAAAAACAATAAAAAAAATAAAATAAAAAAAAAACATGCAATGTTCATGCCTCATAACCTGACTTCATTCAGCTCCCTAATGAGAAGATATTTAACAATAATCTGTAACTAAACAGCAGAAGACAAAAACTACAAAGACACAATGTGAAACATTCATACAAAAATTGCATTCTGCAAGACTTACTTCAATAAACCCGGTGTCTCCTTAATAAAGTCTGAAACGCAGGCTATGATTTTGGGGTGGCTTGCAATATGCAGTTCTTCTGCAGCAGATACAAAGACTGGCAAATACTGTCAAATGTATCTAGAAATAAGTAGGAGGAGAGGGGAGGGAATACGGAGAAAAAAGTGCAAGAGAACTAAGGAGCAATGTAAGCCCTGCCCTACCTTATGGTTGTTTGTACACTGTTTGCGAACTTCATGGGATTCAGAGAGCAATCTTCTAAAAATCTTATTCTCTCATTTAGTTTTTTTAGTGGTCCCTTTTTCTTATTTAAAATCAAATAAATACCAAATGAAAATGATTGTTTTACATTATTATGGCTAAAATAATGCTGTACTGTAATTGTCATTTTAAATGCTACATCACTTAGACATCACCATGTTGTATTAATATAACAAATACATTTTGAGGTTTGTTAAATATTAAAATTGTGGTGTTTTTAGCATTTTTAAAGTTTCAAGTTAAATTAGTGTTTGATGATGGACAAGGTAATCTGAATCGAAAATTCACTTCATCACATCTTGGCTGTTTTTCTTGGCAGTTACAAAAACACATTTACAACTGTGCATACAGTTAGTAAACCACATAGCTGTGTGCAAAGATCAGTGTGGTTGAATGGAATCATTCCAAAAAACTGCACAGTATGTATATCTTGCTGTCTTCCCAACACAGGGCCAAAAACAGTTCCTTTTCATGAACTTGAGGCGCTATGGGAACGCCTCCAGCGTGAAATCAGCCAATGAAATGTTGGGACGGCATAGGCGAGTGATGTCACTGGCCAGGAAGCATAAAATCACATGGAATGCTGTCAGTTTCAGCTTTCTGTCATTCAGCGAAGCTCTCGGTGTTGTATGTGTCAAAAAAAAAAATGAAAGGGTGACTCATGCTGGAGTGTGGGTATTCCTCTGTGCAAGGATTGGTGTTTCTCCAGGGTGTCGCCACCTGTTCAGCCTGTGGTCAGCCTGTGTACGTCGCTTTGGATAAAAGCGTCTGCTAAATTAATAAGTGTAAATGTAATGTAAATGTAAGTTTTACATTTAATTTTACGTTTACTTTTGAGGGTACCTCTTTTAATCGGACTCCAATTTTAAGTAATTATTAAATTTAGATTGCAACCCCATCCTTAGGTTTGATTGCTGATTTTGAATTGAGTTGTTTTAATTTAATTATTGGATTATTCTAGATTCCTTTCATTGGAGTCCCGGTTAGGACTGGGTCCAGCGTCCTGTCCCAAAATATACTGTTTGTCAGTCTAATAATTACTCAGAGACTGGAGACGATTAATTATCTCGCTTGCCAACCGCTAACTGCTTGTTTTTTGCAAAGAGATATTTTACATAATCTAGTCTGACCCAGCGTGTTAATTCTTAGCAATATACAGGAATCAAAGGTCCCGAAAATGCGCAAACAGCTTCACCGTCCAAGCCTCCAGTATGATATATTCTGATCCTACATGTATGGGCGATTCTTAGACTACGGGCACTTTCATGTCCTTTGATCATGTTTTGCAAAAAAAAAAAAAAAAAAGGGAAA
>JAUCNO010002384.1:0-12289 GCA_032353835.1 Enteromius viviparus
GATAATACCGTATACCGTGATAAAAGCTCAATCAATTAATCGCAGCATGAAAATGTGATACCGGCACATGCCTAATGTACAGTATATGGTGCTGTTCACATGGTGGTCACAAATTACTTTAATTACTTTGTACTAGTTCCTCAAATCTTACCCAGAGGTCCGATCCATTGCAGAGTTTGGATCTAACCCTAATCAAACAGCTGAGCAATGTTAATCAGTGTCTTAAGGATCATTAGAAAACACAGGTACTGTAGGTGAGTTTTATCAGGGTTAGAGCTAAACTGTGCAGTCCATCGGACCTCCAGGGTAAGATTTAAGGAACCTTGTACTAGATCTTTGTTCAATAATGTTTTCATTTCAAATTGTGTACTTTTATGGTATAAGTTTCTGTTTCTGAAAAGACATCTGTCCATTTATGTGGCGTTCACATTTGAAAGAGCAGTGGACAGGACAAACATATAATCTATGTGGACATTTATGCGCGCTGAAGCTAGAGCACATTCACTAATTTCTAAAGCACCCACTGTATTTAATTCTGGAACCGAGCCTGAGCAGTTTTCATTATCAGTAGCTCATATTTAGGTGTTATGCTTCAAAGTCAGAAAAATGAGCAGGATATTTGTTAATTTCCTCATTGAAAATCACAATTCAGGCTGCATCTGTTACTTGCATTCGATCATTTTATTTTATATGTGGATTGTTTGGTTTAATTTTGTGTCTTAGCTCTGATAATCAAGTTATTAAAAAGGACATGCGGTCATGTTTAATTAAAACTTTTTTTTTTCCTTTTGCGTGTACGGAAAAGTTACGAACCACTTCAATAATAAAAATTCAATAATTCATCTCTGCACAAAAGTCTGGTTTGACACTAAATTTGTTAAAAACTGCTATTAAAGACTGTTTTTGACTCTATATTCTATTGTTTTTATGTACATTTATTTTTTCAAGCTTAATGCTGTCACTCTAATCAAGATCCATTCATTTGACACCATTGTTCTTTAAAAATACTCCTCTGATTAAATGATATTATACAATCCAATTATGACGATCTGATCTAGTTCATCATACTGTACTTTGCCCCCTTCAAAAGCTTCAATGCACTTTGATTGTCTAGTGCACTTTTTTTCCAAAGGCCAGCGTGACTGTATGTACTTTATGTTAAATCAGGAGTTGCTTGTAGCTGGAGACTCTACAGTTTAACACAACACTGGATCAGTCACATTAAATGTGATTAGAGCAAAACAGGCGGGGGATTTCAGCAATTTCCCTGGAGAAGAAGGAAAATCTCATCATTTTTATTGCCACTGTGTCTCTGTTCCTCTTCACTGTAAATAAGCTCCATCAGAGAGCAAACTACATCTGCACAAAACACTTTAATCCAGAACGCGTTACCATGCCAACCAGGACTTGGCAACGGCACGTTGTTCCCAGGCATGGACGCATATGCAGAGAGAGTGACGCAGCAGGAAAAGTGACGGCTGGACAAAATCATCAGACACACACACACACACCTGCGCAAACAAATGTGGAACAGTTAGTTTTGTGTTTAATTACAATAATGCCACCTGCACAGCTAAAGCTTAGGTCAATAAACTTTGTGTATTCTATGATATTATTAAAGATTAAAAAGGAGTGCTGCACACAAAAGTTTAATTCAGTAATCATGTACTCACACTCTTGTTGATACAACCTGTATGACTTTTTATTTTTATTATTGTTTCTAAATTTAGTCAGCAGTCTATTTGTTAAATCAAATTGTTTGTTTATATTGTTCGTTTTTATTTACTTAAAACTTTTATATACTTGATCTTTCTTTTTTTGTTTGGTTTTTTGGATACTTTGATCTATTCGTTTCATGTGCTCAGTTTTTGAGTTTATTCACTCAAAATAGTTATTTCTGTTTTTTTATTTGTTTTCTTTTCTCAGTTTATTTTTTAATTTCTGCAGTTGTTCATATTTATTTATTTATTTAGCCTAAACATTTTCATTTATTATGCTTAATTTTATTATTTGTTTATTTCTTTAATTGTTTAATAATCTATAGTTCATTTGTTCATTCCTGTGCACAATAATGCTGCCCACCAAACTAATAAGTAAAATACATTTCTAGACGTATACATCATATTTATAAAGGTTCAAAAAGGAGCGTTTAATGCAAAATGTAAAGTTTGGACATAATTCGCTTACACTCATTAATCACATACCCTCTGTGACCTTCTTCACAAAATTAGATAGTTCACAGTTTATTCAAAATGTTTGCACTGCTCTTTTCTAATCCTTATGAAGTCATCCAATACATGGAAAAGAGCAGAATCATTTCAGTTTAACAAAAGAGTGAAAGCCACACTGGGTTTGAAATTGCGTGAAGGAGAGCAACAAAGTAGCTTTTTAAAAAGCAACTGTGAACTACAACAACATAAGAAATCAGAGCTAAGAGCTAAACACATTAGCATGTCTTTGCTTGCAGAAAGAAAGCAGATGTTCCATCATGCTTTCTTTATTTACAACAAAAGCAACTCAACCAGACCGTGAGAAAGAAAGAATGAGAGGGATTTGAAACCATGAGTGTCCATTCACGTTTGGTGTTATTTAATACTGTAGTGCCACACAAAGACAAGAATGACCATAAAACACTGAGCAAACATGTAACGTGGTAGAGATAAATAGAGATGTGGCAAGAAAGAAAGAACGATCAAAGAATATGAATGAATAAATACTGACTTAACAAAGAAAGATAATAAATAAATAAAATAGCAAATAAAAGAACATAAAAATGGCTAAACAAATAAAATTAAGAGATTAAATGAAGAAAAAAGAACAAAAGATCAAATAATAAAAAAATGCATGAATGAAAAATTAAGCAAAATAAAAAGAACGATCAGTCTGAATAATTTTTATTTATGAATAGAGCTAAAGGAATAAATCACTTTACGTGGTCATAACTACTGTGTATTTACATTTAAATTAATAATGTAATACATGCACTGCATGCTTTTACATTGTACTTGTGTTTTTAAGAAAATAATTTGTGTAATTACTTAAATGAGTTGACTCATCCCTTACTCCTTAACCTGTGCCTAACCTTACCCCCATCCCACCTCAATAGCAGCAAGCAAAAGTGTTTTGAAATACAATATTAACACAATCACCATACTTATTTTTTGATGCAAGTACATAGTGGCCCACTTATATAAAGTGTGACCAATCAATAAATAAACCAAATGATTAAACAAACGAAAGATCACACTAATGAACAAAGAAAGAAGGAAGACTGAGAACCAATCAGAAGGTGTTCCTCGCAGACCCCGCCCCGTCTGTTAAACCAGCTGTGGATGAACAGACTGCATAGTAAAAAGCCACTAGATACAGTAATCTGTATTTCTAGAAAGTCTATATTAACATTTATGAAGCTTTGTTATGTCACATAATAAGTAAAAGTAACATCAGTGCACTTGAGTTCGCTGGTTTCAGCAAAAGCTTCTTAATAAATCAACAATGACTGCCCTGGAATCATGTTTTACTACTAAACTCGTGTTCAAACCACAGTTTAGAAGCCAATAACCTAAACCTTCCAGCGGTAAATAACAGTAAAAGTGAAGACACTGCATTAATCTGAACATATTTGGTCCTCGACATTACAGCATCCAACAAAACCAGCAGCGTATGCATTTTTACAGTGCTGCAACACGCATATTTAAATTAGGTCAATCTTCATTAGGCAAAACCATGCAAATGAGGCTAATTCTGCAACGTGCTGGATTCACAAACATTATACACCTTGTAAACTGTGCCAAATCCAGTAAAAACTAGTGCACCCCTACTCTCAGAAACCGTGCAGATCTTGCCAACCAGTCTGAGGTTTGTCTGTTTTGTGTGTAGCATTCATCTGCATATCATTAAGTTCTGTCAGCGATTCACTCGGTCTGACGGGTTTTAGTCTGGCACTGAAGGTGTGTAAAAAACCACACAAAACTAACAATAATATCTGTGTGTGTGTGTGTGTGTGATACATGTGAAAGAGAGGTGGTTTTGGTTGCCAGATATTGCGTCAGATTTAAAAATGTCCCCTCTAATAAAGGAAAACGTTGTGCAAGACCACGGTCGGCGGTCTCCAGACAACAGACCCCACGCGCCGCCTTACATAAACTCAATAAATATGCTGAAGACACGAAAAGTCTGTTTATTTATTCATTCACCCCCGTCTTTCTGTTTCATTCAATTCCAGTGTTGCTGATCTGTTGTGCCCACAGCTGTCCATCTGGTTTTGGAGGAAATGAGAAAACAATATGACCTTTCACCCTAGAGCACAGAACTTCGACTTACGAGTCACGCGGGTTATGATGGTCAACATAAACGCATGCAAAAGTCGTGCCGAGATTCCTAGGGTGTGCTAGATGGTTGCTAGGATGTTGAATTCTGATAAATATATACATAAACAAGGCTGAACAACTGCAGGAATCCACAACAAGAAAGAAAGTAAAATGAAAAAAATAAGGAAATACTTAAGTAAATCATTAAGTGTAATTATTTAATACATTTAAGCATTGAGTAATATTACTTAACTAGATGTACTTACTAGATGTTAAAACGTACAAACTGTAATCTAAAATGCGCAATATTTCGTAATTTGTGGAAAAACCTATAAGTAATAATAATAAAAAAATTATAAAAGTAATAATAATAAAAAATGTAATTAAACGATTAATAAAAAATAAATTAATATACATTAATAATATGAAACAAAAATAAATATTGCTAGGGTCTTGAATTCTTATAAAGAATGAAAAGTGAATGAATAAATGAATGAATGAACAAAAGATCGAATAAGCAGATATCAAAAATTGAATAAAGATAGACAAACCAAAAAAAATGAAAAATGGCATGTATGCATGCATGCATTCAGTACATAAACAAATTATATATACTGTATACACACCTATAAATAAATAATTAATGCATTGAAAACAAAAATAAACTTAAAAATAAACATCCTTACATCGCAGCCTTTCAGATTTTTTTTATGCAAACACATGCAAAAGTTGTGCCATCAATGTTCACTGAAGTGGCCAACATGGCCAAAATAGCCCATCTCCATCTGTGTCTTCCTAATGATATCCTGGTGCATAGATACAGCTCAAGACCATCCCCCTATGGGATTATTTTACTGTCCGCTGAACAAAAATTGCACATCTGATTGCTCAGAAAAGCACATCTCTCCTCAACAAACCACACGATTTATACTCATATTTATAGCACCAACACGCCACACTTGTTGTTTAATACATTTTATATTCAGGCAGTATCTCAAAGTGCTTTAGAAGAGATATATGTGAGCATGCGTGCACAGTAATACGTCTATTTCTTGATCTGAGGCAGAATTCATTTCCATCTCTATGTGGGATCCACATGCATAAACAATTTCAAATGAGGTGTCAGCACAACACATACCCCTAGATTAATCAGGATAAAAATACAGAGCTTTTTATGGGCCTCGTCCTGACGCAGGTGTGCCGGAGTGTTTTTAATTACTCTCTTCAGATGTGTTTGGATCTAAAAAGCAGAGAAAAAGGGCAAATTCCACTTGAAAGTAAGCATCAAGGACCGTGGCCTGCTTACTCTGGAGGGCAGAGCACTTGAGATGAGTGCTCTCAAGGGTGCAGGGCAGTACAGTCTCACAAGTGGCCTTTGGAAGACCCTACACACTTACACACGTCACTGCTGCTTTATTTCAAAATGAATGTGGCATTGGTAACCTTGCAGAAAAAAAAACTGTTTGGCTTGTAGTATAAAATCATGTTTGGCAGATTAAACATCGTTTTTGACTCTCTGTGAGTCATTTGGTAAAGACAAACAAGCAAACCAACAAGAGAGGAATTTTAATTATATAAAGAGGACCTGGGCCGTGAAGCACTGGCAGATAGTGTCTGTGACAGCACAGGCCTTGAGTTCATGGACGGCTTCCGTGACCATGAGTTCATGACAGGCAGCTACCTCTAGAGGTTCTACGGCCGAAGCCGACGCCTCTAGAAGCACTGGAGTGGACTCATGAAGAGGTAAGGCCTCTGGGGCAGACTCATGGACAGAAGAGGCCTCCGGAGCAGACCCGTACACTCCAAATGACAATCGCCATTATAGGAAGAGCAGCAGAGTGTGGAAGGCTCAGGCATGGCAGCCATCTTGGCCAGTGAAATCTGGCTTGGGGTTATGAAACGTGACAGGAGTCAACTGAGACTTATCTGATGTGAGCTGGTCTGGGGGAAGTAGGCATGCAGTGAGCAGGTTGTGGTTTGGTAGGATAGTGGTGTTCCTCATCGGCAATAAGCTGATAATAATTGTAAATAAGAAAACACTTAAACAAAGCGCAAAGTCTATATATGTTTCTAGAGTCCAGTGTGGGGTACTCATCCATGATGAAAAATATCTTTTAAAGCCACATCATTAAAATCTACACAAAGTAAAAATATCCTTGGCATAGTCCTCTACCCTGACGAAGGCGAGCGCAGTAGATTAACATTAACATTAATAATTAATAGTTCAACAACAGCCAAATATATACAGAGCAATGATAGTCACATGACAAGAACAGACCTATGAACATACGACACAATGACAAGGACATTCAATCAGAACATCAACGCGAAACCTGTTACAGTAAGTCACAAAATAAACTTCATTCTGTAAAATAAGTATAATTTGCTCTAGAATAGTTACTTGAATATTTACATTCTAGCATGTTTTACAATATCATAATAAATAAAGAACAGCCTCATGCATGTTATCATGTCTGTAAAAAATGTGCTGGTTGGAATAACAAATAATCAAAAAATAACATGCACAATATAATGTAGTATTTACTAAAAGACTGCAGAAGTCCAGGAAGAATATGCACTTCCTGGAAAACTCACTCTACTGGGTGTTTCAGAGAAGAAGAAAAATGACAGCCTGAGCAGCTACAACATGCTGTCTGTCAGATACTGTAACAGATCTAATGCTTAAAACATGCATATAAAACAAGAGTTTATAAAAACACTGAAATAGAATCAAAATTCTCAGGGAACTCAGTGAAATATATCATACTTTTCAAGCTAAATAGAATTATAACCACCGAGTTAATGAAAACTGTTCAACATTTTGGTCGAACATTTGGTCGCAATGTTCTGTCTCACACTAATTTGCTCGTTTGAGCTTTCGATTCTTTTTAAAAAAGTTTTTCTTTAAAAAAAAAAACTTGATAATAGGAAATGTTTTTGAGCAGCAAGTCAACAATAATAGATTTTATATTACATTTTAGAAAATTCATCTTTGCATCACAGAAATAAATGACATTTTACTATACATGGAAAACAGTTGCTTGTAAAAATATTTTTGATCAAATAAACAGGCTTTATGCAGATCAGAGACTTCTTAGATTTAATTAAAGATGCAATTATTCCAAACCTTTAACCATATATATAACTAAGTAGGCCTACAGAAAAAGCTTCATTAGTCGTGAGCTACCGGCCATTAAGTAAACAGAAACTATTTGGCTATGTTTTTATTTCAGGGAGTACATCTGTTCTGCCTGAAGAAAAAATATTTGAATTTTTCCCTTTTGTTTTTTCCGGATTATTTACTGCACGAACTGGCTACGCTTCAGCTCATTTCTCTGGCTTGTGCACATATCTGCAAGAGAAAATATTAAGCTTTAATGCTCAAAGCGCTATGATTTCACCAGACCTGTAACAGCTCACAATATTTCCTCCGTCCCTTGAGAAGCGTTCCTGGAAATCGTGTTTTCCTCTCTGATGGTACACGCAGACATTGTTAAAGTAGAGATTCTATATTCTGCATGTTAGATGCCTTTCCGACAACACGGTTTATGATGTTTACTTCAGCGGATATCTCATACTGTCACTACTGAACTCAGACGCTCCCACACTTCATTCTCCACACTCTATTCAAATACTCCAAAACTTGTGTCTCTGCCAAAATTCCTGTTTATTTCTTTTGCGCTCAGCTTTTTCTGACAACAATCATTTCTCCCGTAAACAGCTTTGAGCATAAACTCTGATTAAAAAAGCATCTTGCTCGACATCTTTTCACTCCGTCCTTTGTGTGTTTGCATTTTGGTTTAATTCATATTTTTAATCAAAGGCGAAAATATTTTCAAAAAAGCAAAACCAAACAACGAGATCAAAATGAAGCTTAGATTTGTACCATTTGTTTTTCCCACTGACCTTGTTGCATTGCATTCTGGGATTGGCCGGTATGTAAAAGATGTGACGCTGTCTAAGATAATTATGCTGTGCACATGCTAAAAATATGCTTATGAATTCAGAAGAGCTATTAATACTTCTTGTTTACATGAAGAAACCTATTTCGATTGGACTAAATACCACACACTGAGTTGTTTAGTAGCTTGTTTCATGCATGTGGTGCAATAATTCTTGTTTTGGTCTATTAACACAAATAAATCAGACGCAAAACAGACTCAAGGTTGTTTACGCCTCTAAAAGCAGCATGAAACATATCTGTGATTTACATATCTATTCAGAAAGGTATTAACTGTGTTAATGGCTAGATCACACAGCACACAGGAAGAACTGAATCAGCTGTGAACAGTTTTTACTTGTTCGTTGGCTCATGTGCTATTGTATGTAGCTTCTCTGGACAGCCATGTGGGTTTTGTCAAAAGGCAGTATTTTTGTATTTAACTTGCTTTTATTTATTTCTTGGTAATATTATTTAACAAATCTGTAAAAAACATATTACAGAAACACATTGAACTAGACTGTAAAAAGCTAAATTTAGCTAAAATATTTTTTTTTTATAAAATTGAAACAAAATAGAAAATAATATTATGATAACAATAGTAATATATACTTATTACTTAGATATAAAATATAAAATGGTAAAAAAAATACAAATAATAAAACAATTGTGAAATTAAATTAATTGGTGAAATAAAATAAAATATAAAAGATGCCAAATTACTAAAATACCTTTAAAATCATTTTGGCTAATTCCAAAATCAGCATTAGTGTAACAAAGTACTAAAACTTAATTTAAATAACCTAGAACTAATAAATGAAAATTAATAAAAACTATATATACACATGCTAAAATAGACAAAAACATTACTAAAATTACAAAAATTGTAGGTAATACTAAAGAAAATAGAAAATATTAAAAATATTAACAAAAACTACACTACATACTGTATGTATATATATATATATATAGATGCATAATAAAATTTAATATTTTATATATGTCATATACATAAACAAACATTAAATACAATTACATATTAATTGTAATCATCTTAGCTATACAGTACGTATTACTTCGGTTGGTGCCAAAGTACGTCTTTTTCCTAGAATACGTATATTCTAGGAAAAAAAAACGATGAGATGCTTGGTCAATACTTGAAAGCCAATTTAATAAATGGGAACTTTTAGGAGCTTGAAATACTGGTTCCCATTTATTCATTTGCATGAAAAATACAACCAGTGCAAGACACATCATACAGGTTTGAAATGACAAATATAAACAAATATTTTTTGTCTGAATGACCCTTTTAAATGCATTACAATCAACATTCATTTGGGTCCAAAGCAGAAAATGCGATAAAAAGTCAGAAAACGAAGGAGAGACCAAGTCTAAATGATGGGGTGGAAGTCAGCGGACGTCTGTTTAACAGGCGAGCCAGAGGTTGCCAGGGCAACATAAACAATGTCCTGCAGTGATTAATGAGTGTGAGAGTGACTCTGGTGGCACAGGGTGGCACTGCCAATTACCTCATGCTCGCGCTCCCTCTGTCATATGGAGAGCGTGTAATGGAACATAGCCTGTGGCGCTACACCAAGGGCAGGAGGTCAAAGATTTAATTAGGTGGGAGTAAATGTCAAGGGGAAGAGGCGAGCAGCGAGGTATTGTCACAGGAGTAAACTGGAACTGTTTGTGTGTGTGCCTCAGAAAACTCTTTGCACCTTTATGAGTGTGTCTAAAGAACTGTTATAGTATAAAATAGCGCTCTTAGACTCTCTCAGGCCAAACACACTCTACACAAGTGCACAAATGCATATGAGAATTATTAGATTTCTCTGTCGCTGGTTGATCTAATGGCTCGCCATATGTATTAGATTTCTCTAATACATAAAATAAGTAGGCTTGATCTGAGTTCAGGGGAAAAGAGTTTATTCAAGAAAGTCGTGTAGCATTGCCGGTCTTCTGAGATCTTCACCCAAAATCCAATTTGTGTGACTAGATCTTATACCCTGACATAAAAGGGCAATCAAACAAAAGACAGATGCTATCAGGACCTCCTCACAGTAGGCATTGCTTCATTGTATGGACATTTGAATACTGAGGTGCCGTTACAATGTAACAGCATCAGATGTTGATTCCGTCTAGAGAACACACAATCTTTCAGAATGCTTGAGCACTGCAAGCACACAACTAACATTTCTAAATCTTCTTTTACACAAGCAGTGTTGTTTATGTTTAGGGGGAAAGCATGTGCACGAATATAATCTGCAGCAACTGACGCCTACACTGTAAAATCTAACAAACGTGCAAACTTAATTTTTTTTGTTGACTTTACATAAAGTGCTATTGTTTTCATACCTTACTGGTGTAGATCTATTCAAACTTTCTATTTGCGCTAAAATTCCTAGTTACTGAAGTATCCCTAGCATACCTTACATGATTAGTTTGAGTGCTGCGCAAGCCATGTGACCAAGTCTATGTTGCGGCCGGTAAATATATCAGTGCAGTCTTCAGTGTTTGAATTAGAGTAATGAAGCACGGACGAATGGTGATTAAAGAGCAGGATGTGCTTTATCGATACGTTAAAAGTGCAACACGGCAGAAAGAAAAGCTCTGCACTCGCGGTTATGAAAAATATGAATCCTGCTTAGTATTTACATTAACACAGTCGGTTATGTCTAAAGTTAACGTAAACCGATGTGGATCAGTTTAGAGATACTCTTCCCAAAAATCTAAATTTATGTCATTTTTAATTTACATTTGTAGAAGATCTCATTAAATTAATTGGGCAGTTAGCAAATTAAAATCAATAAACATGACATTATTTACACATACAGAATAACATGAGATCTCGTTTTATATACTCTTCCCTCTTTTCAGGAAAATGAGGTTAACACACTGCAGTTCTTCTTGTCCAGCTTGGAGAGGAAAGGTCTTGTGTGTTTACGTTCATGTTTTCTCTTGATTTAGCTGTTGTTGACACAAGTTGACATTGAAATACATGTCTAAGGAGTTAGACAGTATGAGCAAACGTAAGGTAAAGTATAATTGAGTGTGTTTTCAATTTTTTCAATGTGCTCAATGAAAATTATTCTTTTCAGATGCTCTTTTGTTGGTTTTGATTGCTTCTATTGTCTTTATATGTAAGTCACTTTGGATAAAAGCGTCTGCTAAATGTAAATGTTAAAATTCTTAACAAAAAAAAAAATCCCAAATTAAATTATATTTATTTCGTTTTGTTAATGATCGACTATTACAAATTGCCATTTTTGCTTAATTTACATTTGTTTTCTGCATTTTGAAAAATCACTTTTTACAGTGTACAGGAAACCACACGTATGGGTTGTGATACTCTCTAAAATGCCGGAAGAAGTAACTCAGGGAAGAAGAATTTTTGTTTTCTTTAAGCAGAAAAAGTATTCTCATGGCGTCGTAAAACTGAAGTCAAGCTACTGATGACACATGGGCAGTTTTTAACTACATTTCTGGACCTGGATCATTTCAGTTGTGTTGCTGTCTATGGAGGGTCAGATGGCTGTCCGATTAAAAGAAAAAATCTAAAATATGTTAATTTGTGTTCCAAAGATCAATAAAGGTCTTATGGGTTTGGAAGGACATGAGGGTAAGTAGGCTAATTAAAACTTTAAATAAAACTTAAAGAGCAACAGCTCTGTCACCGAGGAGCTCAATGAGTCTCAAAACCAGCAACGATTCCATTATATGACCTAATATTCTCCATCTACATGTTTGTGAACACAGGACACAATAGATGATAAAAAGGGTCAGCATCCTGTGTGCTGATTTGCTGACCAGATTTAGGCTCTGAATGTGAATTAAATCCTTTCTGGACCAAAGCATCCATAGTGTCATTTAAGCCAGAGACAGAAGAATTTGAGGTTTATTTTTCTGTAATTCCATGTTAAAAAGTGACTTACTTTCTCTGCTAAACACAAAGGAGATATTCTTAAAGGGTCACAACACCCTAAAACACTTTTTTTGAGTTGTTTACAGATATATACATGTTGTACATTGCTTAAAA
>JAUCNO010002385.1:0-12287 GCA_032353835.1 Enteromius viviparus
TTTTGCTCTAGTATTTGATTGGCTATGCTGATTGGATCAGGACTGGTGTACTGGGGGAAGTTTGCCAAACCTGACTAACTAATTTGCACTTCTTTGTTTCAATTGTCTCCACTTCTATGTAACCCCTCCCCCTTGAAACTTATATTGCAATGTAACACTGCTTTGGTCAGATTACTTTGGAAGAAACAGACTACATCAGACAACAGACAAGTCTGACAATTTGAGATCTACTTTGACGTCTGCAGCGTACGGACAGATTTTTCTCAATAAAGAGAAATTTGCTTCCAATCCAAAATTATTTCTTCTGGTCTTCTTGAAGAAATATCACAACAGATGGTGCCGTGACCCGGATGGAGATTTCTCATCTAAAACTAGACATCTTCAAGCTCAAGAAAACTTCAAACAAGCTTCAACTTCAAGCTAAACAAAATACTTTGTTCCAGATCGAAGTTGTACAACCAAGATTTGGTGAGTTGTACTCTATCCAAAAGAACCTTAAAGACCAGTTATACCCTCTGTGCCGACAGAGAAGAGTTAACAGACAGCTGCAGTGTTTGTTTAACTAGTTATCCTCTAAAAAATTCCTTTTTTAGAGATGAAGTTTACCCTCTACATCAGAGAAGATTAGCATTCCATGTTAATATTTTGGTATCCTCTGTTCAGACAGGGAAGATTAGCTTCTGCTAATAAGTTTATCCTCTGTTAGGAAAACAGGGAAGATTAATGTCAGTTCTTCTGTATTAATATGTTTATCCTCTGTAAATCAGGGAAGATTTCGCAACAATTGCTAGATATCTTGGAATCCTCTGTATAGGACAGGGAAGATTTGGCATTAAAGTGCTAATATTTGTTTGGAATCCTCTGTGTTGATCAGGGAAGATTGGCATTTTGTGCTAATATTGTAAAAGTTGGTATCCTCTGTTCAGGCAGGGAAGATTAGCTTCTGCTAATAAGTTTATCCTCTGTTAGGAAAACAGGGAAGATTAATATCAGTTTTTCTGTATTAATAAGTTTATCCTCTGTAAATCAGGGAAGTTTTAGCAACAGTTGCTAAATATCTTGGAATCCTCTGTATAGGACAGGGAAGATTGGCATTAAAGTGCTAATATTTTGTTTGGTTAACCTCTGTAGGGAACAGGGAAGATTGACACTAAAGTTCTATATTGTAGAAAGGTAACAACAGTAAAATCTGTGTTAACGAGTGTACCCTCTGATTTTTGATCAGAGAAGTTTAAGAGTTGTGATTGTGTAGTAAACAAAGAAACTCACAAAATGGTTAGAAAACATTCTAGACTAATCCCAACAACTGAGAAACGTGGACTAGCTTCTCCATTATGGTCAGATAGCGAATTCAAATCACTATTAGCAATGCAAATGAGCCTAATAGTAACTGAAAAGGTTAGACAAGAATTAACGAAGAAATATGAGATCCATCCGGACAAGACTTGGTCTGTAGATGAATGTAAAAAAGTTCTCGGAGCATGTATTCGTAAGAAAAATGTTAAAGGGATAATTTGCTGTCACAGAGAGTATAGCTTAACATTATCTACACAACAGTCTCAGCGTAACTCAGAGCTAGAAGAACAGAACAAAGAGCTCCGATCCAGAATATCAGCTTTGACAAAAAAACTGAACCGCAATCATGTCTTGTCGACAAAAACTAATGTGGAAGTGAGTCAGCCTGATAGCATTTATCCTGACTTACAAGCTGTTTTTGAGACAGATTTAGCAGCAGCTGATGTACCTCTAAATTCAGTAAATGTGTGTGGGGCTAAGAGGAGATCTCAGGGAATTGAGGGAATTGAAACCGTTCCTCCCAACTCTTCTGTGGTCCAAGTACAAGCAATTACAAAAATGCTAGGACCGGCTGATATTGAGAGATTATCCCACAGCTTACCTTCAGCACGCACAAATTTTTCTGAATTTAGAAGAGCATTGATTAACAAGATGCGTCTCGACGACATGTCGTTAGCAGAAGTCACACAGCTTATGTCACAAATTTTAACTGAATCTGAATTCAACAGTTTTGAACAGGCTGTCACTTCTGAATTACAACATGCCAGTAAAGGCGAATTGAAAGAAGGTGTTCTAAAAATTCTAAAGAATATCATCGGTCCTAAATTAGACTGGTCCAGAATAACGAGCTGTGTGCAAAAGAAAGATGAGACCGTTAGTGAATACACTGACAAGTTTTGTCAGGCCGCAGCAACTTATAGCGGGATCATTGATAATTCGGAAAGTGTGCTAAATGACAGAGGACCTCTAGTCCGAATCTGGTCAGACGGTCTAATAGCTGAATACAGAAAAGCTTTGACATTTTTAGACCTAACTTGGGCTAATCGAACTCTCAGAAGTAACCTAGAGACGCTGGCTACTTGGGAAAGAGATGCTGATGTTAAGGCAAAAGTGAGAGTTGCAGCAGCTACGTTTAGCACAAATCAAGATAAGAGATGGCCTAAAAAAGAAGGAAAGTGTAACTATTGTGGAAAATTAGGACATTGGGAGAAAGAGTGTAGGAAGAAGTTGCAGGATAATAAAAGAAACGCTAAGCATAATTCTACTCCTTCTCAGCCTGCCTATAACCCTGAAGTACCTCCACAAATGACCAGTGAAACGCTAGGACAGCTCGCTCAGGCTCTTCTAAGGGCACAAAAAGAGCAGGAAAAAAACTAATTGTTGGGGCTGTGAGTAGCTACCTTTCACCTGTAATCCATCACAATGACAAAAGAATTTTTGTGAAAGGTAGCATACAAGAGAAAGAAATTGACTTTTTGCTTGATACAGGTGCAGAAATTACTGTGATTCCTACAAAATTGGCAGAAAATTTAAACATTCCGTTCAAGAAATCCAAACTTTGTTTAACTGGTGTAGTAGGTGAAGATTCTGTTTTGTATGAAACCTCGCCCATAGAGGTGCAATTAGGCCCAAAAACTTTGACTACTAAATTACTATGTGCTCCATTAAATACAGGTGCAATTCTAGGCATGGACCTTCTGAGACAAGTACATCTAACCTTAGACATGTCTTCAGAATCAGCTAGCATAAAAATTGCTTCCGCACAAATTTCTAACAGTAATGAGATTACTCCTGAATATGCTTTCTTACAGAATCATCCAATTTGGGCTAAAGATAAAGATGATTGTGGGTTTCTCACAGGTGTGGAACCAGTTAAATTAACAGGAACACCTCCTCCGGTGACCAAACAATATCCTATTAGCAAGGAAGCTATTCAGGGAATCAAACCCATCGTGGAAAAATTGCTGAAGCAAGGAGTGTTAGTAAAAACCAACAGTCCCTGTAATTCACCTATATGGCCCATCAAAAAAGCTAATGGGACATGGAGACTCACAATAGACTACAGAGTAGCCAATAAACATATTGAAAAAATCACACCCCTAGTGGCAGATCCATCTACCATTTGTAATGGCTTACCATTAGATTGTAAAGTTTTTTCAGTAATTGATATGTCTAATGGATTCTTTTCTGTACCCTTGCACTCTGACAGCCAGCCATGGTTAGCTTTCACAGTTGATTATGAGCAATACCAATGGAAGAGGCTTCCTCAAGGCCTCCATATATCTCCAAGTAAATATAATCAGGCTCTCAGACGTGATTTGTGTGACCCAGAATGTCCAGTCAAACAGTCCACTATGATTCAATATGTCGATGATATTTTGTTTGCCTCAACAGATCATGAGGTACATAAAACTGAATTGGCAGAATTATTGGACTATTTGCATAAGAAAGGACACAAATGTAGCTTTCACAAAGCTCAAATTGCAAAAGAGCAAGTCACATTTCTGGGTCAAACAATTGGTACAGGAAATAGATCTATTACACATGATCGAGCTGAATCTGTCAAAAAAATACCTCCACCTACTACCATTAAAACACTCCGATCATTTTTAGGAACAGCAGGTTACTGTAGACCTTGGATTGAAGACTATGCCTCTATTGCTCAGCCACTTTATGATTTATTGAAAGGTCAGGTAAGAGATTCTGATACAATTTGTATGGAAGAAATTCACCTCAAAGCTTTCAATGATTTGAAAACTATGTCAAGCACCAGCATTAGGATTTGTACAATCTGACAAACCTTTTTATCTTTATGTTCACGAACATTTAGGATTCATGACTGCATGTCTCATGCAAGATCATTGGGGTAGTTTACGCCCCATTCATTACTATTCTGGCAAACTTGACATAGTCGCTCAATGAATTGGCCCATGACTTAGAGCAGTACAAGCAGTTAATTTAGCTCTTCAAGCTTCATCAGGAATGGTGTTAGGACAGACAGTAAATGTAAAGTGTCCTCATGAAGAATCTGCACTTATAAATCAAGCAAAAGTCACTTCTGTCACCTCCTCTCACTGGGGAAATTGGTTAACAACGCTCACAGCCTGAATGTTGTCTTACAGTGTGCACCGGTCACCAACCCATCCTCGTGTATGATGTCTGCAATGACTGAAAGTGTTTTAGAGGATGAGGAAGAGATGACTCATGATTGTGTTATGTTTACATATACATCTACAAGTGAAGTAGAAGAAACTCCCATAGACAATTCAGAAATGGAGTTGTTTGTTGATGGTCCCGTTGAAGTTATTGAAGGTAACAGACAAGCAGGTTATGCAGTAACATCCACCACTGAAGTGATAGCACCAGGTCATCTTCCAGATCATTTTTCAGCTTAAACTGCAGAACTAGTGGCCTTAACTGGAGCATGCACACTAGCGTCAGGATCAATTGCAAATATCTACACTGATAGATATTCACATGAGGTTGTCCATGACTTTGGAATAATTTGGCAAAGTAGACAGTTTCTATCTTTTGCTGGATCCCCCATTAAGAATGCTGGATTAGTGAAAGATCTCATGTTTGCCATGCAACTTCCAAAGAAATTAGCTGTCATCAAAGTGAAAGCACATCTCACAGCTTATACTACGAAACCTAAAGGTAATGGTCTTGCTGATGTGGCTGCTAAACAGGCTTGTTCATATGCAAATGTGCAGGTGCCACAGCACAGAACACACTTCTGCCTGCTGCATCAATTATTGATCTGTACAAAGACGTCCCACTGTATGAAGCATGGACACTGTGGCTAAACAAAGGAGCCACAGTGGATTCATCTGGTTGCAGGACCTTTTCGTAACTTGCAAGTCGATTTCATCTCTTTGCCTCCTTGTAAGGGAAAAACTGACGTTTTGGTAGTGATAGACAAGTTCTCAAGATGGATAGAGGCTTATCCAACAGGACGTGCCACAGTGGCACATACTGCTAAATGTCTTGTCACTGATTTCATTCCCAGATGGGGATTGCCAGATTACATTGACTCAGATCAAGGTACACACTTCACAGGACAGGTAGTCAAGGAAGTGTTTAATATGTTGAAGGTTAAATGGAACCTACACTGCCCCTACAGGCCACAAGCGTCAGGACAGGTTGAACATGCAAACAGATCAATCAAAACCAGGCTAAGCAAAATGCATCAGGAAGGAGTATCATGGGTTGATACGTTGCAAGCGGTACTATGTAGCATGAGAGCGTTAGGTGTCACGAGAAATTAAAAACTAGGGAAAGAAGGAACAACAAGACTAGACTCAGATTTGAACAGAGGATACAACAATAGTTTGCATTCTTTTAAAGACAAATACTGCTCTGTCGTCTTTTGTTTTTCTTTCTTACTTTGTGCAGATAACCCTTGATGGCTGTTCCGTGACCATTACGCATCAACACCTGTGTTCAAAGATTCAAAGAACTGTAAAGAACCAGAAGATCGCTGAGCCAACTGTCACGGAAGACAGAAGATAACAAATAAAATAAAAAATAACACAACGCAGAGAATCACACGAAAGAAAACACACTTCAGTAATCCATTAGCATGATCAAAATCATCATTTTAATAATCATCATGAACATTGCACAAGCTGCAGACTCCAAAAACAACATATTCATAGAACTGATGAATATTTCAAGAAATGCCTTGTTTGCTGGAAAGAACATTTTCATGCCACACCCACCTTCAGTAAAAGCAGGAATTCCATGGGTAGCACACCCCATCTCCACCTGTGACACATGTACCTTATTCAAAGTCAATCTGAACGGGATATACAACAGAAGTACCTGCCACATCACATCTCCTCCATGCTGCACTCCTGGAGGACCATCCTGCAACCTAACTTCAGCTACTCCTTTTATGACAGACCTACTCTTGCCCATGATTTTTCCTTGGTGCATGGAAAATAATGCTCCAGCCTCTACACTGGGCGAAATTACTTTCTGGTTATGTGTAAACCTCTGTCTACAACATTCTACCTAGCCAATTCAATGGCAGGTGCACCTTGGTTTACATACTACCGGCTATCAGAGAAAACAAACCCTCCTCCTCAAGCTCTCCACATTTACTAATTTCAGCTCCTACCAAAAACAAAGAGGATGGCTGCATTCCTGGACTTACTTGTGGACAAATGTGGTGGTCAAGAACTCCTGGAGCCTAAATCCCGTCTTATAGTGTCATGCAGGCCCTGGATCAGAAGCTTATCAAATTCTGTACAGAAATTAGCTAACAATACAGCTTTGGCCCTAGGTAACATCACAGACACTCTCGCTTCACACAAGATAATGATCTTACAGAACAGAGTGGCCTTGGATTACATTCTTGCCATGCAAGGGGGAGCCTGCACCATAATCGGCCCTGAATGCTGCACCGGATTAATGGATCCAACAGAGAACTTGAACATAACAGGAAGCTCACAGTGAGACAGTGGCCTTTTGTAACATCTGTTCCCCGGGTTAAGTGTGAATGCTAATCTCAAGGTTCAGCTGCACCTTTTATTTTAAGGTTTCTATAAGCACCTATGCATTTGAATGACACTTGTATGCTAACTAAGATCAAGGCTGGGAAACGTCCTGTCGTGAGAAAAGTTCCTGTCCTGCATTTGCATGCTATGTTCCTTTTGTATTCACATCTGTACTCCTCCTCCTTGGAAATATATATAAAACTACAAGGCATTAGGCCTTAGTCAGATTTACTTTGATGACTGCAGCATGCGGACAGAGTCCTCACAATAAAAAGAATTTTGCTTCCAAATCCAAAGTCTTTCTCCTGGTCTCTTTGAAAGAAGTTTCGCAACACCTGTATGCCGTTGTTTGACCCTGATCTGCAGACCATGAATAAACCTTTATACATGGATCCGCACGCCTCCGGCTCATTCATGACACTTTGGTCTTAGGACCAGGACTATAAAATCAGTCAAAAGGGTAATTTTTATATGTACCTGAAAGCTGAATTAATAAACTTTCCATTGATGTATGGTTTTTAATAAAGATTTTTGAAAAATCAAATTTTGACCAGTACAATGTATTGTTGGCTATTGTTAAAAATATATCCTTGTGACTTATGACTGGTTTTGTGGTCCATGGTCACATTTGTTCTACAGCCATTCGTTTTAACAAAGGGCAAAGTTTCATAAAGTTGTATCTTATATAACTGCATATAAATGCATAACTGGGTGCTAACTTTGTACTTTTTACTAAAACCTCATCAACCTTTATGATGGCTGTTTATTAAATAGTATTATAAAAAAATAATATAGTAACTATATCCTGCCCAGTTCATCCAAATTGTCAGTGTTCTGTGCAGTCACGTTGTCCAATGTCAAATTCATACAACTATGGCTTACTGCAGTGTGATACAGTCGTGTTTCAACTTTGTTTCAAAGATAGAATTACATAATCAAGTCTGAAATTTCATGACATAAGTTTTGGTGGGGAAACAGAAGCACAAACATCCATTTTTGCTTTGATTAATATTTAAAGCATTTTAGCTTATTACTTTAGGATTACTTTTAAATTAAATCGAAAATTAGTCAAATTCAATTAGTATTTAAATTATGCATTGCATATTGACATATTTAGCAACCCATCATTAGTCAACATAATAAACAGATATGTGAGATTATGTTTGCGGCATGTGAGGCTAGAATTGCATTGTGCACATCCACACAGATGTAAGTTATTTATTTACTCTCTGCGTTGCTCCTAGAAATGTGTGGCACAATCAGTGCAGGAAGAAGAGAGCAATATTAAATGTTCATACAGTATGTAGAAAGTGAAAAGGCCATCGGCTTTCTACTCTACTATTCAACTTCACCCATTTATGGCTTTCTGGATCTCACTTTCTGCAGTGTGAAACAGTCATGTTGAAATAGAAAAGGGTCTTCCCCAAACAGTTTTTGTGCAGATGTTAATGTCATTGGAAGTTACTATGGAATCACACTTTAATGTACCATGTACATTACCATGTAATGTACCATGTTCCCTGTCTGTCAGTCACCATGACATGACGACAGACTGAGTGTTCATACTTGGGATGTCAGGTGCAGGTGTGCAGTCTGAAGGTGGCTCAAAACAAAGATGTTGCAAAGGAAGTCTTTTATTAATAAAGTTCCTGAACATAACCTGCCGCCCACTGCGTGCAGGAAAAAAACTAAAACCCAAATCCTCAGGAAAAAATATGGCGCAGCCAAAAAGGCAAAAACAAAAGAAAATCACAGGCCAACCTCAAGGCCAGATACAAGCCACGCTTCCTTGTTCAAGAAAAGCAGGTGAGTGTGTGAGCTCTGCTGCTGCGGGCCATCCCTGTCCAGAGACAGGATGCAGATAGTTCTGAACACAGAAAAACGGTTTAGTGGATGACAAAAAACAAACCAGGTTTGACGAACAGGACAGGACTAGACAGGACGAAAAATTTCTAAAGTGAAGAGAATGGTATTGCTAGAGTAAGTCACAGATGTTGTGGACAGAAAGCACATAATCATCAGACAAAGACAAACGGAACAGACAGTGTAAAAGAAAACATGTGTGTTTAGGATCAGCGCGGAGTGCTGATTACGACAACCAGCAGCTGAGAGACAAGTAAGGAAACTGAAACAACAACAGGGAGAAATTCCAAATCAAACCCAGCTTATTACATGGGAGCCCTTATTCGCTCTTATAAAAAGAAAACGCCAAACTGAATTGATTAGTGGAATTTGCATGCTCAGCCACTCCCCGCTGAGCGGGTATAAATAGGGCGGCAGGTGTATACACTCAACAGATTTTCCTCAGTTCAGAAACAGGCGGAGGCCATTAAGAACATCCTGCCCCAAGGTGACCCTCCAGTTGCCACCCGTCCGCCCGCAGGGCCTACTCCGTTCTGCTCATGGCCGAGGGTGCCCACGGACTGCATCGGTGGCCCCCCTGAGTGCTGAGACTATGTTGAGGCCGCAGCGTAGGGCCCAGGTGCTCATGGCCTGATGGTGAGCAGTCAACGGCTGTCTCACTGTCACCCACAGCACCTCACATTGCCAGCGGCCAGGAACGACTCTGGGATGCAATGCCTCCCTCCGTACTTTCAGCCAGTCCACTCCGGGGACAAGGGCAGCGGCACTGGGTTGTGTCAGGACGGGAAACCTTCTGCTCATCTCAGCTGCCCTGCTTACCGCTGTAGACCTTCTGGCAAACTGGTGACTCCGATGGTCCCGCTGTCGACGAGACTGGAGGCATGGGCTGCGCTTCCCAGCCCATCGAAGTGGCTCATCTGGACGATTTGGTTTGGCTGTGCAATTCAGTTCACTTGGCAACCTCCCAGATTCAGTGGCATCCTCGAGCATGTGGTGGCAGCCCGAGATGCCTCTGTACTGTGCAAGGAGATTGCTGTCCTCCTGGCAAAGGATGCAATTGAGCCGGTCTCTCCATGAAGGCAGGGTTTTACAGCCCTGACAGCCCTTACTCTATTGTGCAAAAGAAAGGAGGTGGCCTTCGACCAATCTTGGACCTGCAAGTTCTGAATCGTGCTTTGCACAAGCTGCCGTTCAGAATGATGACACAGAAACTCATTACCAAATGCGTTCAGCCCCAGGATTTGTTTGCAGTGGTCGACCTGAGGGATGCATACTTCCATGTCTCGATTCTTCCTCCACACAGACCGCTCCTACGGTTGCTTTCATTCCTGCAAGAAGAGGTGGAGCGCAGGCTGTTGCAGCCCATCACGATGCAGTGAATGGCCAGTCCCTAGGAAAGCATGATCTCGTTGGGAGGTTTCTGAGGGGCGCCAGGACCCCCCTGGCAATAGCAATACTCTCCTGGAACCTCTCTGTTGTGCTGGCTGGCCTTCAGAGGGGTCCCTTTCAGCCGCTGGATTCAGTCGAGCTTAAATACCTGTCTCTTAAGACAGCGCTCCTGACCACGCTCACTTCCACCAAGAGGGTCGGGGACCTCCAAGCATTTTCGGTAAACAAAGAGTGCCTTGTGTTCGGGACGGCCTACTCTCACGTTGTCTTGAGACCCCAGCCTGGATACGTGCCCAAGGTTCCCACCACGGCCTTCAGGGACCAGGTGGTGAACCTGCAACCACTGCCCTCGGTGGAGGCAGATCCAGCCTCGGCGTTGCTGTGTCCTGTCAGAGCATTGCGCTTGTATCTGGACCACACCCAGAGCTTCAGAAGCTCTGAGCAGCTCATCCTGCTTGCTGCACCATTCCCCTCCACACAGGGATGCGAGTGGTTGTATTCTCTCATCAGTGTCTCCTATTTTGCGGACCCTGGTTGAGCATCCTCCAAGCACTAGTAGCAGTCAGACTTGGCTGAGCAGACTGATGCCAGGCTCAGTTTCAGGTGTTAGCATTGCCCGTGTTAGGTGGCCACATACCTGATTCCCTGCAGGTAGTCTCATGTGATATTGGTAAAGTTGTAGATAAAGTTTCCCTGTCGGTAAACTCGTGTCTTTCCTCGGCCCGTCTATGCTGTGTAGTGCTTTCCCCCTGCAGGCCAAACCAGACCCAGAGGCCTAATTCGTATGCGTACTGCCCCAGACCTTGACCAGTCCATACTGATTTTTCCACATATTACCTCCCACAGGCAGGATGTGGTCTCCGTAGCGCCCTTTCTTAGAAGGCTTGCTTCCCCTTCGTTCTGCCAAACTGTAAACAAATAGAAGGATCTGAAGTAGTCCTTTAGAACAGTGGTTCCCAACCACGTTCCTGGAGGACCCCCAACACTGCACGTTTTACATCTCTCTTTTGTTTGGCACACCCATTTTAGGTCTTGGAGTCAATACTAATGAGCTGATGATCTGAATCAGGTGTGTTTGATTAAGGAAACATGGAAAACATGCAGTTTTGGGGGTCCTCCAGGAACGTGGTTGGGAACCACTGCTTTAGATTACAACCCGCAAAGAACTACTCAAGTAAAGTAAAATTATGGTGTAAAATTACCGTACTTGTAGCAAACAGATATCCTACAAATAATTTATAATGAATTAATTAAAAAAACTTAACAGGTATCTATTCTATTAAATTGTATGCTTGGTGTATCTATATGTAAGCTTTTTAAAATTACTGGGGAAATATACTCTTGTTCTATGTAGTTACAGGGTAAGTATGACATCTGCGGGTTGTAAATTAAAGTTGTGATTGTTACCCTCTTGTTCAACGAAGTTACAGGGTAGGTACCAAACCCAATGGATAATTTAATGTCTATAAAAGCAAAAGCTGGATAATTAAAAAAATATTCATAATTACTATTTTTAAACTATAGAAACACTTATTCTAATATTATAGGGTAAATATGCCCTGCTATGCTACACAATCTTTACATTTGAAGGAAAGATGGCTACCTTTTTGTAATAATACACAGGAATTACATTAAAAAAAAAAACATTGCCAATATGTATAAAGAAAATTAGTTTCTGCTATGATTTTATTTAAAACGTACCATGCAGGCTAGTGTGTACCTTATCAAACCTTACCTTTTCAGGTGTTCTCAGAGTATAGAAATAATACATGAAAAGGCATTTGCATGTCAGTGAATATAGTCTTGACTTGTGTTGTTACATTGTAAGTGGTGCTTGTTACTCCCTTGTTCTGTGTAGTTACAGGGTAAGTGTAAGTCTTGCAAGCTGTAAGTTAAAGTGGTGCTTCTTCTCTGTAGTTACAGGGTAAATGTAGTTACAAATTAACAAAGTTACAAAGCCACCTTTGGCACTTTAAAATTTCATTGCGCAGGTTTCCACCTTCTATTACAGTGATAATATCTAGACCTTAAACATGTCTTGAAGTCTGTCGGTGATGGGGTTTATGGCAACGGGAGCAGGTATGAATAGACTGAGTGCTCTTAGTCAGAACCAGAGTATGTGAGCGGAGTGGAGCGGCAAGAATTTCCTCTCCGCGCTCAGAGCATTTCATGATCACTCCGCTCCAGCTCCGCTCCGGGTTTACCATTTCCCGCTCCTCGCTCGCTCCGCGCTCCCTC